>JAMKCH010019109.1:0-83598 GCA_023653785.1 Ophioderma brevispina | reverse complement strand
AAATGAGTCATAATGCCTTCCTTTCTCAACAATCTTAATGAGAACATGTACAGTTTACCTCCCAAAGAACTAAAATTAATTGAATAGAGTGCTAGCCATTTCAATTGACACTTTGTAGGGTCAAAAAAGTTCAAATTTGTCCAAAATTAATAAATTAGTCGAAACACTCTTTTATCGTCCAACCAAGGGTTTTTTTTCTACTACGTTCACGACCTGGGGCTGCCCCCTGATTTTTTCGTAATTAAGGGACAAACATCATCTTATTTGGTATCAGTGTGTAGCTACAAATGTCCTTTCTTCAAATAAAGTACAAACATATCAAGTCTTAACAATATGACGTCATAGTGACGAGCTTATTTATAACGTTATTTGAAAGCAAATCTCCAAAATCAAGGGTTTTTCGGCCATTTTCGCCATTCATGCAAGCAAAATTGGTATTTATGTGGGTGCCAAAGTAAGCATTATACATGTTATTACTCTAAATAATAAGAAAAATACAAATATTGTAAGTATTTGCTTAGAGTAGCATCATACGTAACAAAAGTACAATTTTTTGGCATTTTACAAAGTAAAGTATAGGAAGGTGGCAACCCCCCCCCCACCCACCTTCCGACTTTGACGGGACACCCCGATCTCTCTGAAGGTGGTACCTCCAATTTTTTTCGCTAAAATAACCGCAAAGGATGAACTTACAATTACATAAAAGCCTTAGATCATATTCGTTTGCGTTTTTGTGAGACAGGGAATCATCCTTTGGACGGGGGTTAAGGGGACATAATTCATTTACTTTCCAAGGGACAATGATCAAGTAAATTAGGTGCTAGCCATTACAATGAACAGATTTTGGAGTAAAAATGTCCAAAAAGGTAAAAAATTGTCCAAATATGGTAAAGCAGGCATAATGGCCTCTTCCTAAAATACTTAATAAGAACATTATGCGTTTCAAGGGAATATAATTAGGTGGATACAGTACTACCGTAGGTATTCCAATTTACCCATTTAGTAGTAACATTGGGATAAGGATTAAAATGAACTCAAGATTGGGGAGAAAACATCAAATTAAACTATGATTGATAAATTAATGTGATGCAGCAATTTGTCTGTAAGGTGCATTGTTATCCATTAAATTTACATCCCTTAAGAAAATTCATCAGTAAATTAGAGTATTGGCTATTCCAATCTTCATGGTTTACCACAAATAGGTAAATTAGATATTGCCCTATTTGTCAAAATTGTTCAGGTCATAATTCGCGCCACCAGAGTACAATAAAGTTGACAATGAGTTGGCCATTTTAATGCACTTTCTTTGAATGGGACAAAGAAATTAAATAAATCAAACGTTGTTATAATGTTAGTATTAATTCCCTCTTTTATACGGTTACTCATAGTGCTATGAATACACGAATGATAAAATTACTAACAGTGGCGTAACAGGCGGGGGGGGGCAGCTTTGACAACTTTGGCCGGGAAATGTTTTGCAAAAATCATGCTAAATCAGCCGTTTTTTAGCCCTCTGACCGGGAAAAATTGGCCTTTTGACCCCCCCCCCCCCTGAGAGGGAAAATTTCCCAAGACTGGGAAATTTGCCCCCTCAGAGCGGGCAGGCCCGTTACGCCACTGATTACTAATAAAGAATGCATTTTGGCTTTAATGCATACTTACAATGTGAAAATATCTCCAATTTGTTTCTTTAAACTGCATCAATTATGCTAATCGCGGTTGAGTGTTTGTTTTAATTTTATTAGGTTTAATCAACATGTCAGAATGATCATTTTGTAAACAGTTGAAAACAGTCACTGTCCCAATTTTACGGCATATTCATTTATGGATGGTCCAAAATGTCATTTCTTCGAAATGGTTGAGCAAAATAATTAAAGGGTTCTCGTGCATTCGTCCTATTGCATTATTCAATGCTTAAATCTACCACAGACACTGGGCCTGTGAATCTACCCAGAATGGGACAAGCTTGATGGATATTTTTTTAGCTGTTAATTATTGATCAAACTCGGGTCCAAAATTAAAAGACGCTTAGACCCTTGATATATCACTGTGTATAACGCATAAACTTACAAAAAAGCCTTATGAGTAGCCTAGAGTACATTCTCGTGGAATGAATTACTTAAAGAGACAATGAGGTGAGATTTCCCAAGAAGAAGCGGCCCCAATTTTTCTCGACCCCTGGTTTTTTACATATATATTTTAAATGCTTACCATGTATTCGATCACACCTGAGTGAATAAGCCCAATACAGCGTCTTTATGTAATACGAATTGATGATTTCGTAGTTTTTGTCGTGCACGACCGAAAAGTCAAAGCATGGTTTCTAATGGGGAACAATTATTATAGCAGGCCAGTTCAAAACAAGGTTTTGCGGTTTTCTTTTGCACCTGGTTTGTCCAATAACGTTCTCGGTAAGGTGGTCTACAACCGATTCCGTGAATTAGAGAGAAATTAATCCTAAAAATCTCCTCCTGTCAATTTAACAAATTTCAATTTTGAAACCAGAATATAGAGGAGAACTAGCAATTGCATAATCAAAAATTCAAGGTATTAAAACTGATTATAACGTATGTAGTAATTGGGGTTCATCAGAATGTGACGCAAAGATTCATTATTAGTTTGATTATTGTTTTTTAATTTTTAAATAAGCTAATAATTTTGGAAGGCAGTATTTAGTCAAGCAGCCTGAATTGGATGTAGTTTTAAAAAATCATAAAAGAGTAATTTAGCTGATTAGAAATGTCCAGGTAATTTTGCCCATTTAACTTACATCCGAGATAAGAAAAATCAACAGCCGGCCTAACAACTATTAATATTTCAATAGAATCTACATAATTCACAAGAGTAATAATTAAAATTATGGAAATAAGTCACATGTTTTTATCAATTGTTTCACATTTTAGTGATTTTGATAAATTTGTGGGGAAATTTAACCTTTTTTTTCCCATTTTCGACACCGAAATCTATGACTGGCTAGCCGTCATTTACCATGTTTACTTAATTATACCCCACCGTGTGTAACATATAGCTTTTTGACCTCTCTGCAAAAAGAAGACCTAATTTCAGAGTAGGACAAATGATACGTTTCGTTATTTCACTCCTTTTAATTGATGTTGATTAGTTTGATGAATTTGTCCAATTTATTCTCACTTTGAATTAGTTTAAATGCTAGCACTCTTCACCTTCTGAAAGGCAAAACACTTATATGCCCTACTTTACAGAGGGTTTTAATGGATTTGACCATTCAACCCCAAATCTGTCCCATTAAACCAACTAGCTTTCTGTCCCTTTTAGATGAACACCTTTAGAATGGAAGTGATTTAACCATTTTGATACCATTTTGACCTTTTTGATCCCAAAATATGAAACTAGAGACAAGCACTACGCTATATACTTATTTACTTTTTCCTTGAGATGTATGCAAATGTTCCTTGACATATTTTGAAACGAAGGTATTGGGAGTGAGGTATCCATTTTTTGACAATTTTGATCTTTTTTGGCCACTGTACCCCAAAATCTATAAATCGAATGGCTTCCATTTTATCGACTTATATGAACTCCTTTGAAGGTGAGGAATGTTCTACTAGATTATTTTAAGAAATGACTGTATATCGCGCTGTGATTTTGGTGATTCGAAGCTTTTGACTTAGCGTCGATTTCGGCCACCTATAGTTTTTTGCCCGTTTTTATAATGCAACTGGTTTTGATTCCGTTGAAATTCCATTGAAAATCATCAACTGCAATTACTGGCTGTATGCTACATCCGGTTTGCTACGGTCCTCTTTTCCATGATACCAAAATCAGTACCCACATACCTGTATGGCGTCATGATACTGACGTCATAAATCCGCGAGTCGGCAAATTGGCAATTTTTTCCACAGACAATAGGCAACAATCCACTTTTGCGTTCAAAAAAGGGTAGGAATAACGGATTTTCATCATGTTTTCAGCTCTAATTGATGGCAATTGACTAAGATTTAACATAACATAAAGTATAAAGCCATACTGTCAAATATTAAAAAAGACCCTATTTTTTTTCCTGCATGGCAACCACTTCCTTACCCTCCCGCTTACCCCCTTCGACTTTGAAGGCATAAGACCTACCCTAACCCCGGTGCAGGTGCTATAACCTTCACAATTGTTTCCCTCAAATGACCGGAAAGATGAGAAAATGATTACCTGGAAGCTTTTTCCGAAAAGCTTTTGGGATTTTATAGCACCGGAGGAAGTTTCACTAGGAGGTTGGTAACTAACCCTTGGTAAGACGAGTTAGTTATCGTGCTCTGCAGAAAAAAGTACCTTATAACAAATGGAAAGATGGAGTTTAAATATATAAAGATACAAGTGAGCATACTATCAAAATTTTGATGAATTATGTTAGATTTGAAGTACCGCTTTTAAAATGGTATAGAATTGTATTTTCATATGAAAGTTGTTTGATTTACATAACTAATATCACGAATGCTAGTAATTTATTCATCAAATTATGATTAAATAAACTAAAAGTTAGTATAACCATTATGTATTTTCATTTGTTTTAAGTATATAAACACGCCGTTTGGAAATGCAAATTCATCATCAACTTGCATAAAAAGACCTCAAAATTGGGTTACTTCATATGCAGATGTTGTCACAAAAGAGTATAATTGATTTTGTGCAATAGCTTTCTCTATGTGTTTTTTAAAAGTGCAACGCGAGATTTGAAGACAATTAGGTGTCGTGTGTGTATAGTGATTTCATATAGATCAGACACTTTAAAGATTTCTTACTTGTATTTTGGATAGCAATGTCTGAAATTGGAAACGAGGTGGTTTATATATGCCAATGTAAAACAATAGGCTGAATTGCCTATTTGCTCCTATACGAAATTAGAAATTTCACAATTTTGCTCCAAAAATCCATCTTCAGCTTACTCCTTTCAGATTGGGATATTTTTCATAAATGCTTCCACCCGTGCAAAATCAGAATTTTTCACATTTTTAGGACACTGTATTTTTTGAACAATTTATTACGGAATGAATTTCGGTATAATACATAAAATTATTTAATCTAATAATATATTATTTAATATTATCATTGATATTTTCTTTTAAATTGGTTAACAATTTGCTGTGTTGTCCTTGTTTGTTCTTCCCGGGTTTTAGTGATATATACTCCATCATGGGTGGGACCTAGATCTTGTAGCATGTTCGAAGGACTTTATACGTGTAGATAAGCTATAATTTTTGCCAATTGAGGTTTAAAACCGATGTATTTTTTTATGTAAGTTTCCGCAATTTTCACCACATAACGTTGAGACGTAACAATTTGGCCACATTTCCCCCCAGATTTCCCAATTCCAAGAAATGTACCGTACGTCTAAAGTGTGTGTAGATAGGCTTATTATATTCGCGAAACAAACGGGCTCACTGCGCCCATTGGATACACCTTTATTCCGTGATCGGACATTTTACACTCTGCCGAAATAAAGCGTGTAATCCAATGGGCGCACTGAGCCCGTTTCGTTTTTCGTTTTCGTCGAATCTAATAAGCCCGTGTATATAGTTTTAAAACCACGCGTAAATGAACACTTGAAATTATACCAAAAAAAATGTTTGTTTTCGTAATACGACCGACCCTATAAATCCCGTCCGCCTACTCATTTTTTTAATTCAAATTAGCACAAAATAAAGTAAATAAATAAATTAAATCTGCCGACCGACCATGGTTTTACAGTTACATTTTTTTTTTTTTTACCAACGTGCACAAAGCGAAACCTACAGAACCAAAACAGACAATACAACAACACAGAAAAATAATTACTGATTCAAATGACTCATTTTGGTGATTTCTTCATTGGTCCTGTACTGAGACACTTATTCAGCTAAACCGAGTCATTTGGCCTCACCATAATAAGTCAATTGACTCACAAATGCGATTAGTGAGTCTTCTGACTCACAAAATGGTCAATTGACTCACTTATTGATGACGCATTCCAAAATGGTCGAAATGAGTCATTTGCTCAGAATTTTGTTCCCGTGAACAACAACAAAAGACTTCGACTCTCTCATGTCAATACAGTTATTTGCTTTTATAATGGCAGGTCATTTTTTACCCCGGGGGATGGGGGGTTTGTGGGTGATATCATGAAAGCGAGAAATTAAAGGCATCAACCAGTGATTCACTAAGTCAGAAATCGAAAAATATCGCAAAAATCAGATTTTTGCATTTTGGCTCTACTTAGTACAGGTATCTTAACACTACCCTAAAATTATAAGACTATTTGTCCCTTAGCTATTCCTGCAATGTCAAACTATTTTGACTTTTTTTTTGAGTGAATCACTATAGTGGCTTTAAATTACCGGAAGACCCTAACTTTGCTAAAAATGGAGTTTGCTCAGGTAGTGCAAGAAAGTTGTTTTTTGACCTAACAAATTGGGGCCCAGAAACAATTTTTGTGTTATCGTGTACACTTCTAAATTGGTCACAGAATACTGTGTCAAAGTCTAGAAAAATCAGTATGGGGATGTAAAAAATTGGGGAAGTTTTGTACATGGTTAAAAGTAAAACAGGTACGTCTAATTGTTTTTTGAAACCTACACCACTTGTTCATGTGGTCAGAGGTCAAGGTATAGTTTGCCATATCCACGGTCATTAGTTTCAGGAAATAGGCTCATAACGGTTCAAAGTCAAAGTCTGGCGATAATTTTTGTAGACATGAGGCTCCCGCTTTTGACGAAAACTAGTCTAAAATTGTTTGTTGGTCCAATCGTATAGGGAGCTTGCACGGCAGGTCATAGGGCTATCTGGCCAGATCTGCCTCCAGAACAACACCAAGCATGCAGAGAATACAACGGAATCACCTGCAGAAATAACTGAAATGTTCAGGGAAACCAGCGCATGTATTGTATTTTTAGGCCTGGTTGATCTGGAGGGCCAAACAACAAAAGTCCATTCAACATAATTTAGCTCTGTGCAAGGGCCCGATAGGGCGCTTGACACGGCAGGTCAATAGGTATCTTGGCCAGTACCTGCCTCCAGAAACCCCACAACCCACAGCAGTGCAGAGAACACAAGGAATCACCTGTAGAAATAGCTGAATGTCGGTGAACCAGGTGAATGCCAGTGTATTCCTCGATCATTGGATGATCAGGAGGACAAAAAATAAGTCCATTCAATATAATTTACCTCCGTGCAAGGGCCCTATAACAGAAATGCATTTGCTCTGCATTTGACACTTTAGCATGTAAAATTCGATGGGTAAGTACTATTGTAAAACCCATAGGATATTGCCATGTGCGGGGATTACATTTTGACCTCTAATTACTTGTGATAATGGTGAAATGCGTGCAAGTATGATATTTCCTGTGCTTGGGACTATATGAAGACATTGGGAACACTTTGAAAAGAATCGGAGTATTGAAAATGTTACCCAGGATGACCTTGAACCTTATGCCCTCGCTAGAGGCCCTAGCCTTTTAAGTATAACAACACCCAATCGTTTCTGTTGCAATTATTTTGAGGTCAAAACATTATTTTATTTAAATTGTTGCACTAAAGCCGCCAAGTTCGGCGCTTCGAGCACACCCCTTCCCAAACCAAAGTAGAGAGCTCCATTGGTCAGATAACAAAAAAAAGCGTTTTCAAAAGATCTGAAACTTATACATGCCTTAAAATGTAGGTCTATAAATGTATGAGGCCTTGCGTGGGATAATAAGCTAAATGTAAAGAAATTGAACAAGAAGAAATGATTGATATTGGAGACAAATATAATTAGGGATCAGCCTTGTGTTATCTAAACAATTGCATATTCATGAACAATTTTAGAGAGAACTGAAGTCAAAATTCGACACCTGGCTTAAACAATTTCCACTCATTGGCCCGTATTCACAAAAGAACTTTAAGTATTGGCTTAACTAAGTCAGGACTAAGTCCATCTAGAAGGACTCTTTATTTTTTTAAGGCTTTTTTAAACAGAAGAATATGAAAGAGAAAAAAAAATTGAAATAGGTAAGTTCTGAGCTTGAGTATCTACCTGTACTTTCTCTTTGTATATTGTCAGCGAAAGGTTAACATAGGAAAGGAAGGTGATTTTAGCAGGTCCTTTTAGGACTTAGTCCTGGACTAAAAGTAAAGGTTGCTTGTTACGATTATGTGTATTGTGTTCTCTCCTCGATATGAGAGCCTGGCACTTGCACATACACACCATCAAGTACCTTGGGAAAATAACTGGCGGTTTTGATGGTAGACCGAATAATGCATGGTTTGCAAAGCCCTCCTATTCAATTACTGTGCTAAATTGATGGTTAACCTCTAAAACGGCGTTTTTTGTTTCTCGGGAATGAAATGGATGTCAGGCCAAATTTCACACGACAATGAGAAAAATACGGCCTTCAGTCTGATATCAAAATCGATATACTTCCGGGTGGTAAATCAGGGGGTCCCAAAGACGATCGGAACACCTTTAAGCAAGGGCCAGGACTAAGTTTTTTGTGGTGAATACGGGCAAATTATACCGAAAGCTTCACTTCATTATCAGGCAATTCCAGCTGCAATTCAATGGCATAGTTGTGATTAAAATCCCAGTGTAGCAGTTTGCTTATAGGGAATCTAGTATGAAGATCGAAGAAAATACTGTGTCCGTTGCCCACTGCAGTGCTGCGTCTGTCAAAATTGTTGGTAGGCGCCATCATTGACGACGATGCGTTGGTTTGTGTCTTCAATGGCGGACCGTTTGAAAAGGAACCGTTGTACGCATTTTGTCAATTTTCTTTTAGTATTGAATAAATGCGTTTGAAAGGTAAGAATGATTTTCTCGTGTTGTGATGTATAAAAGTACGTCGTGCAACTACAGTCGGGTAAAATGCCACTAAAGCCTAAGGTAAAGGTTAGAAAGAAAAGAAAATGTAGGATGTGTCGACATTGGTCACACTGACAGTGCACTCTGCAATGTGTGAGACTGTAAGTTGTTGTCACTCTGATCTGTGTTGCTGTTGGTCGGTCGAGAGTTAGTTCGCAATGCAGCCCGAAATATACGAGCAAATCAGAACGCATTTTATCGGAATGACGTTTTCATTATGGACCGTTCTATTTTAGGTTTGAAGAAGAGTGTACTTAAAAAAAGGGACTTAAAAAAAGAGTTGACATTTTATGCATACAAAATTTTAAAATTAAAATTACCCAAGTATTGCTTATGAGTAATGTCTAATAATTAGCCAATATTCAGATGGCAACATTTTTGAAGAGCAGCCCCCCAATTTTCAAAAATTTGACATTTTGCAACAGTTACGTTGGAATTGTCTAGTGTAATATACTGCGAACGAGAAGTGCTAAAAAATGGTTTATCACAAAATAAGCGATTTTGTAATTGAATGGGATCCCAGATGGACTTAAGGTTTTTATTATTGTCCTCGTAAACTAGTAGGACATTCGAATCCATATCATTAGCACTGGGCATTATCGAACCAGCTGATTTAATGTCCTAGTTCGTTGATTGACGTGACATTACGGTATTGATGAACTCAAACTTTGCAAGGTTACAGAGACCAAAAATACCGCCAATATGCACTAAACAGCATTCATTGTGAATCTTGCAAATGCTTACATTACTCTACATACATTAGTTTTGCAATTTGATTATCCCAAAAGTGTTTCATTTGAGAAGAAATAGGACAGACCGATTCTTTCTCAAAGCAGCAATGAAGTCCAATTTAAAAACCGGAAGCATAAATCACGAGGTTAAATGTCGTACACATGGTAAAAATGCACAACACCCGATGAACAAAATCCTGTTTCCAAACACATGCAGACGATGCCTGACAAGCCCATACAAAAAAAAAAGAGAAGTAACATCCACTTAAATTTCAGGATTGGAAAAAAAAAAAATTGGCCTTATCCCAAAAAAGTGAGGAGGGGGCTAGAAGATTCGGATAACTTTTTAATCGGCCTCCTAACAAGTTGGAAAAATAAACCCTGCTTTTTGTATATAAAAACATGACGACGGCTCTCTAATTTGTTGATTTCTTGTTTCTTCTCGTCTGAATAGTCCGTGAAATACGGCCACACACGTCGATCACGTGAGAGCAATGATGAAAGGTGCAAACAACAGAAGCGGTACCGAAACTTCTCTTCCGAAGCAATTGACACAAACACGCACCAAAAAAAACAAGCATGGGCCAAGAAACCCCTTGGTAAATGGCATTAAGTCAATTGATGTTAAAAGGAGGCCCGGACAAATGTGGCTCTAGATAGTTCTCCGCAGAGCAGAGGGTGTGGCTTAGCCATCTTGTCAAGGGAAATATAGATCCACGCGCAAAAAACACGAATGAGTAGTCGCCAGTGGCGTGACATACTAATCCAATGAGTCCTTGCGATTTCTATCTACGATACGGTCTGTGGAGGCATATGAGTAGAACTCGAAGAAATTCCGCTATTTTTTCCGAAATAGGTAAGGGAAAATTGACATCAACAAACTCATTATGAATCATGAGGACAAATGCTTGCATGGAGTATTGAGGGTGCGCGAAATAAATTTAGAAAACAAATTAGATCTCTTGAAAATTGAACATCGCCGAGTTCAGGGTATGCTAGACCATTGAATCCACCGTGCTGTAACTCATCTCTTTAAATACTGGGTACATGTTACTACTGTAACAACTTAACGGCAGAGCAGCAAATGCTAAACGTTTTAATGTCCGTCTGATCATGATGAAAATAGTCCACCTCGAGAAAATAAGGCTTCCTCTAACTAACTTGACTTGCCCGAACTATTAAAAAAACCACTAGTAGGTCTGCACACATCACAAAAAAAGATGGAGCCACTCTCCACTAAGTTGATGTGCCTGTACAAACCCCTGAAAATGGCTTTAACTGTGTGGTCCAATGGAGCAAATTTTAGAAAACGATTTTTGATATTAAAATAGCGTGATTTACTTATGCATTGGTAGTACTAGTAGAGTAGCGAGTCATAACTTTCTAGGTCAAAACTAGGTTTTAGGATTGACGCGCCTTAAAGCTCCTAAAGCCATTTGTGTCAACGGTAACGTTCACCTAGAGTAAAGAATAGGATGGTCATTGGGGTCACATACATATTGGACATTGTACCTGCACACATTCTTCACATTGGTTACACGGCAATAGATGTCATAGATTTCCCGTAACTTCGCTCATGTTCGACAAATACAGTCAAGATTGACCCCTCATTTTTTAAGTTAAATTGTCCTCTTTCAAATGAAATGCTTGCAACTGAAAATAGTAACCATCTGTTAGTTTGTGAACGTGCCCGAACTAATGATGAGCGTAACGACGACCATGCACTAGTTTCCCGGCTATTTCACATTGGAAGAGGGCCTTTTCCGCACCGTGAATTATTATAATCGGGATACCCGATAATATTATTTCAGTACAAATTCCATCGTTTGGCCACATACATTTTCGGCTTAATACCAGTCACAGTATAACAGTTTTACTAGCCAGTTACCATGCAACCGTGTAGAAATGTCAAAATTTTTGAAAAAAATTGGGGGGCGCCCTTCAGAAAATGTGCTAATAATATTGCTTTAATACAAATCATCGCCAGTGATTTGCAAAAAAGCCTAGGCCTTAGAAATAAACAAAATAGACATCCACATTCGCTTTATTTCCCATGTTGAGTATGGGCCGAGTAATTGCCGCCGCTGTCGCCCTGTTGTGGAATTATACAATTATATGGAAAGGATTTCTCCTGAATTTTGTATCTCAGAATTACTAATTATGAATTTTAGGCATCTATTATGATAAAAACACCTCAGGCGCTCATTAGTGTTGTTTTTGTTATTTTATTGAGCGGATAATATCAAACATTTTTATTAGCATTCCGAATATTTGCGAAACCATTTTTTCTATTCATTAACGCTGCACCGTTTATTGTATCGGAATTCCTTCTTAACCGGGATACGATACGCCTAGAGAAAAATGTTCATCACGGACACGTAGAAGTTCTTTTTACTAGTCGATAGTCCCATTCAACTGGTCATGGTGTTGCCCTGATTTGTTGAATCATAATCCGTGATCATAAATCGACATGTTCAAAATCAGTCTCAACTCCACGACACTGTACACGAATTCATGGCATTCATTACAAATAACAATAAATATACTTAAGCACGCAAGCAATAGTAGGGACAAGGTCATGAATTTAAAAATGATTAAGGGGGATATTGCATTGGTAAGGGCTAAAATGAAATCCACATATTTAATCAAGGAAAAAAGTATTGCTTTTTGTTTGACAAGAATCGGAGCTTCCGCTTCAAAAGTTATGGTCAAAAATTAACTTCGTGAATTGAATGTTTGATTGTTTTCCTGACTTTTTTTCTAACATCTTTGTATGTATTTTTAAATTGTTTTTCAAGCCAGCGATGTTTAGTTTTTTCCACGTTAAAAATATCTCAAACCGTAATACTTGGAGCTCTAATGATTCAACAAGTTCATTTTAAGCACTTGATATTTTTCTAATCATCTTGAAAGTAAAACTGTGTTTCTGAAAATATACAAAAATAAAAACTTTTCTAATACTTGATAACCGATATATCTAAAAAGTCAATTTTACGATATGCATCACTGTAAAACAGGATTTCTCAAAAACGATTGATCATAGAGAGAAGAATGGGATAAAAAGCAATTGGAGTATAATACTACACTATGGATGACTAAAATATTCACCATAAATCTCAGAAATTGTAATAAATTGGGCGTGAAGAAGACTTTTCAGAGCGTGCACCTCAAAATCTGTGGTAATTAGATGATACTAACTTTTCTTGTCAAACAAGTTTTTCTCGATTATAAATATTGCCATTACCCATGGAACTTGGTGTTACAGGGGGTTAATTGGGGCACTGGGGAAAAATAATTATTTTTTTGATTTTTTGACTCATAAACCACAGGGGCACCACACTTACCTGAGAATAAATTCATAAAATTTCCAGAATAGCACTTCTGAGAAGACCTGAAAAATTCAGGGGAATCCTTCCATATGAATGTATAGTTCCCAACACTGACAGTGACACTCTGCACTGTGGAGACTGTAATTGTGTCACTCTGCTTCGTGTTGGCTGGTTGGTCGGTCGAGAGTTAGTTCGCACCGCACTGCAACCCTAACTATACTGAGCAAATCAACGCATTCTTTAATCGTATACGTTTTTCGTGGACCCGGTTCTATTTTAGGTTGGCAGAAGAGTGCTACTTAAAAACCGGGACTACATAAACGCCTAGATTTACTGAATTGACTCGCCGATAAAAATTAAAATGACCAAGTTATTGCTAATGAGTACTGTCCATAATAATTAAAGAATATTCATATTGGCACATTTTTTGAAGCGCGCCCCCCCATTTTCCAACATTTGACATTTTTGCACAGTTTACGTTGGTAATTGTCTAGGTACTATAGACCTTCGAACGAAATGCTACAAAATGCGTATTGTATCACAAATTAGCGATTTTTTGTAATTATAAATGGATCCCAGATTTGGACTTAACGGTAGTTCCTAGTAACTAGGTACATTCGAATATCCATTTTATCATAGCACTGGGCCCCTTCTCTAACAGCTTATTCTCAATGTCCTAGTTCGTTTGTATTGAAGTGACATACGTTATGAATGAACTCAAACTTTGCAAGGTGACAGAGACCAAATACCGCCAATACGCACTCAACAAGCATGCTGTAATTTCTGCAATGCTTACATTACGCTACATACTTAGTTTTTTCAATTTGATATCCCAAAGTGTTTCATTTAAAGAGATATGACAAGCGATCGTTCTCAAGCAGCAATGAAGTCCAATTTAAAACATAAGCATAAATCAAGAGGTTAAAGGTCGTACACATGGTAACCAAACGCACACCACCGAGACAAAAAATCCGTTCCAACACATCAACGAATGCCTGCCAGCCCATACAAAACAAAAAGAAGTAACTAATATCCTTAAATTTTCAAGATGGAAAAAAAAAAATTGGCCTTATCCCAAAAGTGAGGAGGGAGTGCTAGATAGGTCGATTTCGGATAATTTTTTAATCAGCCTAACAATTTGGGAAATAACCCGGCTTTTTTTATAAAAACAATGAAGACGGCTAAATTTGTGATTTCTTGTCTTCCATCGCTGACTATGTCCGTGAAATACGGCCACACACGTCGTCGATCGCGTGAGAGCAGTGAGTGACAGGGCACACAACAGCTCCGGTACTCTAGAAACGTCCTCTCCGAATCAATTTACCAAACAACTCCCAAAACAAACAAAGCATGCAAGAAACCCTTCGTTAATGGCATCCTAGTCAAGATGTTAAAAGTAGCGCCCGGACAAATTTTGGTCTCTAGATATCTCCGCAGAGGGTGTGGGTTAGCATCTTGTCAAGGATATAGAATCACGGCCAAACAAAACCACCGAATTCGGTTCGCCAGTGGCGTGCATACTAATCCCTTGAGTCCTTGCGATTTCTATCTCACGATAACGGTCCCGGTGGAGGGCATTAGATATATAACTCGTGAAGAAATTCCGCGTATTTTTTCCGACATAGGTAAGTGAAAATTGACATCAAAACTCTATGATCATGAGATACACAATAGCTTTCTGGAGGACGTCGTTGGAGGTGGTGGGCGCGGCAAAATATTGAGTCAGAACACAATTAGTAAATACACGTATGGAATGAATGAATCAGTAAGAGGCACCCGAGGGGAAATTCAGGGGATCATCGGACTGCAACCCTGTGAGCCCACTCCCGCTCGTGCTGATTATATCAGAGTTATACAGTAATGGAATCGGGTTCCTGTTACTGTAACTAACAATATCGGCAAGGTCTGGAAATGCTACGTTTTATGTCCGTCCATGATCATGAAGAAATAGTGCCACCGCGAGAAAATAAGGTTCCTCTAACTAACTTGACTTGCCCGCACTATTAAACCACTTATGTAGGGAGGCACACATCAAAAAAATATGGAGCCACCATCCAATAAGTTAATGTGTCCTGTACACACTGAAAATGGACTTTACTGTGTGGGCCAATGAGAAAATTTAGAAAACGATTTTGATAATTAAAAATAGCGGGATGTTGACTTATTTTGGTATTACTATAAGTAATGCCCTGATTATAAGCTTTCATATTGTCAAAACTAGGTTTTATGATTGACGCTCCTTAAAGCCTCAAAGCATTTGTGATGAAACTGTAACTGTTTCACATATAGTAAAGAATAGGAGTCAGTTGGGGTCACATACAATATGTACATTGTACATATGCCACATTGTCACATTTTAACACGGCAATATGATTTCATTATTTCCTCCGTACTCGCTCATGTTTCACACGAATACAAGATTGACCCCTCATTTGTTAAGTTAAATTGTCCTCTTTCAAATGAAAATGCTTGGCAACTGAAAATAGGACCCATTGTAATGTTTGTGAACGTGCCTAACTAATGGATGAGCGTAACACGTACATGGCACTATTTTCCGGCTATTTCACAGTGGAAGTCGTTTCCAGCAGCCGTTGAATTAGTATCGGGATCCCCGATAGAATTATTTCTAGTACAAAATTCCTTCTTTGTGACACATAACATTTTCGAGCTTAACCTTCACGTTATAGTTTACTACCATTACCAATGACAACCGTGGTAAAAAGTCAAAATTTTTGATAAATTGGGGGCGCCCTTCAAAAAATGTGCTAATAAGATTGCTTTAATACAAATCATCGCCAGTGATTGAAAAAAGCCTAGCTTAGAAATAACAAAATATACATCAAATTCCGCGTTATTTCCCCTTTTAGTAATGGCGCTAGTATTGCCGCTGTCGCCACTGTTTTGTTAACTATATATAAACAATTATAATGGAAGGATTTCTCCTGAATTTTGGTAATCTCAGAAGAACTATTATGAATTTATGCATCTATTATGATAACAGACCTCATCCTCAGGTAATGGTGTGTTTTGTTTATGACGAGATCTATGAAACCATTTTTTTAGCCCGAATATTTTCGAAACCTTTTTCTCTTCAATTACGCTGCTACAGGTTTATTGTATAGAAGTTCTTCTACCGGGATCGAGGACGCCCTTAATAAAACTGTTCAGTCACTGACCCGGTAAGACGTTTTCTTTTACTAGTCGAGCAGTCCATTCAACATGTTCATTTTTGCCCAGGAATTTGTTGACAAATCCGGGATCATAATCAGACTGTTTTCAACTCAGTCCTGCAACTCACTGACACTGTACCGGAATTCTAGCATTACATTACAAATAACATACTGTAATTACTGCACGCAAGCATGTAGTGAGGGAATGCATGACTTTAAATGATTAAGGGGGAAATATATCAGGGAAGGGCTAAAAAATGATCCACATAGTTTAAATCAAGGCAAAATTAGTGCTTTTTGTTTGACAAACTCGGAGCTTCCGTTAAAGTATCTGGTCAAAAATTGAACTTCGTGATTTGAATTTTTAGTGTTTTCTATTGTTTTTTAAACATCTTATTTAATTTTATTGTTTTTCACGTCATCGATGTTTAGTGTATTTCCACTTTTAAAATTTATATCTCAAACCGTACTTTCCCTTTTGAGCTCTAAGTTTTCAAAAGTATCTTTTAAGCACTTATCATTTTCTAATTCTCGTGAAAGTAAAACTGTGTTTCTAAAATATACAAAAAATTAAAAACGGTTTCTAGACTTAATAACCTATATATCTAAAAAGTCAATTTTAACGATATGGCTTCACTGTAAACATGATTTCTCAAACGCTTTATCCTGAGACATGGGATAAAAGCAAATTGGAGTATAATAACTACACTATGGGATGAAACTAAAATATTCACCAGAAATCGCAGAAATTGAATGGAATTGGGCCGTGAAGAAATATTTCAGCGGTCACCTTCAGAAATCTTTTTGGGAATTAGAGAATACTAAACTTTCTTTCACATTTTTTCTCAATGTGAAAAATAAATATTTCCATTAGCCCCATGGGACTTGTTTTTTAAGGGGGGTCATGGTGCCACTGGTGAACAATAATTATTTTTTTGATTCTTGACTCATAAACCAATGGGGGGCGCGGGGGGTTGGCGCGGGGGGTGGGCGGGGGGGCGGGCCACACACTTACCTGAGAAGAAATGCTAAAATTCCTAATAGCACTTTTCGAACCTGAGCAAATCAGGGGAAATCCTTCATCTTAATGTATGTTCCACACAGTGACACACGACGATACTAGGCTGAACTTTCGGGTATTTATCTACCCGGTACTCGATTTTCTTTTTTCGGGCGGGTATTGTAGTACCCGAATTCACTGCCAAAAACATTATCACTACTGCACAAATCTGTTTGAACGTTCAGACCGCGACAGCTTTCACATTAACTTTTCACCCAAGTTTTAGCAACCAATTTTTTTCATTATTCATTGCATCAAAAGCCTAAATCTAGCCCATGAAAAAAATATTAAACATTAAAATAACTGCAGTATAAGAAGGTCATATGGGTAATTAGTTCTCAATATATCCATTCTGGGCCATGACCCATGTGCAGGTGGTGATTTAAGCCATCCCATAATGCATTGCCAACATCTTATATTACAGTACAAAACTAGTACTTTTGGAGGAAAAAAGTGTTTTTTACTTTAAGATTATAATACCCACGCCATTTCAATGATCATGCTGTTGTGAAGATGGACTCCAATAACACCCTCCTGGGCCTGTGGCTGTAAGGGTGAATCAAAAAGATTTACTCGTCGATTTCAGAAAAATATAAAAATATTTAACAAGTTTAGAAATTGGGTTTTATACACGAAAACAGTAGCTCATGTATTCTACTATCATTTGTAAAGAAATCTAAAGTTTACCTTTTCGCATATTGGGATATGGTAAAGTGACGGAACGCCCCAAAAACCATTATTGACCACGGTTTTTTACCATTCTTCACGTCCACATCAGCAAAAGCCTTGAGTTACTGTCATCTAAACGCTTAATAACTTTTGTATTTTGTTCGAAAGTAACCATATTCATAATCCGTAGAACTTTCTGATAATTTTCTACACAATAGTTAATGACAGTAGGGTAACATAGACAGGAGGGAAGGGGAGGCAAACAGGGAGGCAGGGGAGCGAATAGGGGGGAGGCGGGAGTGAGGGGGGGGGAGGGGAAGGAGGAGGGGCTACGGTGAGAGAGGTTTGCGCCACAGGAGGGGGACAAAGGGGGGGGTGGGTGGGGGTAGTGAGGATGATGGCGGGGAGAGGTTGAGCGATGGGGGAGATGAGGGGGGCGGGGGGAAAAAGTTGAGGTGGAGGAGGGAGAAGGGGTGGGAGATTAGTAAGGGGGGGGGGGGAAAGGTGGGCTCACAAAAGGGGGGTATTTGGGGGGATGGAGGTTTATGGTGTGGAGGAAGGATGGAAAGGGGTTTAATGTGAGGGGAAGAAGAATGGGGAGGTGGAGAAGTGTGAATTACGGGGGGGGAAGAGATAAGAGAAGGATAGTTGTTGTCGAGGGGAGAGGGGGAGAATTAAGGTCCGGAGGAGACTGATGCCAAGAGGGACAGGTGAGGGTGGAGACGAAATCGAGGGTGGGTATGAAGATAACGGGGGGGAAAGAGGGAGAAGTGAGGGTGGAATGAGTAGAAGGGGCAGACGAGGGGGTGTGGGGAGGGGTGCGGGGAAAGTTATGGATGGGAGGGGGTGGGGGGGGGTGGGGAGGGGAGGGGGGGAAGGGGGGTGTAGGGTGAAGAGGAAAGGGGGGTTGAAGGGGAAAGGGGGGAGTGGTGGGTGTAAGATCCTCTTTTACCTACTATATGGTGGTCGTTTACCTTTTTCGCAATTGTTATTTTTACTTGACGGCCGCAACCATATGGACCCAGGTGTGTACAATTTTCTCACGTACCACATCACAAACGAATCCATTGAGTTAACCTGTCATCTCCCTTCTTAGTAACTTTTGTATTTGTGGTCTTACTTACCCATTTCATCCACTCCGTCGACCTTTTATTGCTACTCTTTCTCCCCCCTGTTCCTTTCCCTTTACTTCGTCCCCTCTCCACATTCTTTTGCCGTGGAGCCTTCCATCATAAAGAAGTAGAGAAAAAAGAGGAAGTGAGAGTGAAAAGATTGAGATGCAAGGGAAGGCGATGACTTCAATATCTGTATGTCCAAATATTTATTCCACAAAGTAACCCCCCTCCCCATCAGGTTATGAAGGCGCGCGCGGACCAAGTGGGTCAACCTCTGTTTGCACATGATTGCCTAAATACGTAGCACTTTTCTTTCTTTTTTCCCCCCCCCCCTTTTTTTTTTTTCCTTTTTTTGTCAGTTTCGGTGAATGCTATGGGAACCATTTCGAACATTTATTGAAGTATTGCCTTCAAAATTTGGGTGGTAAAGATTCCATGATTTTTTATTGTTTAAATAAGAATAGTGTTGACATTTTTCTTGACCAGGTTTTCACGAAGGTAGCAAACAAGCAAAGAATGTCATGATGTACTTGTTAGACGCCCCAAAGTCCCTTTGGGCCAATTCCACAACAGTGGGCGATTCCCTGGACAGAGTGAAAAATGGGTACCTATCTTTCGCAATGCAAAGGTTCAAAAATCAAAATTCAAAATTTTCTCTATTATGTGAAATGATCTAGTTTTATTGTGGAATAATCTGGTAGCTTTTGTGTAGATTTTTTTCACTGCTGTAAAAAGTTCAAACAAACCAGTGTAATCTTTTTGACTCAACCCCCCTGTAGTAGCAGTTTGATTTATAGGCGTGTCCAAAGTTAAAAATTTGAACTTTTGAAACTGACATTCGGGTAACCAATTTTTGCTTCCGATTCATAGGGTGGTGGCAACAATACTAATTTTTTTCCCAAAATTCTTTCCCAGGCACTATTTTTCATATCCGCTTGACCTCTGTGACCCAGCCCAGCACATAAAATCGAGGATCTCGGATGGGACAACGGAGTTCAATCAGATAAAAACATATTATTATTGCAATTATTAAAAGGATACGGCGATTGATAATGTTGATTTCCCGATTGTACCTCTCTGTGCCCATGGAGTTATAGTAAACTGGAGTGGAAACTCCCTGGTATTATAAAAGGCTATTTTTTGTTTTTTTTTTGTTTTTTTGTTTTTTTGTTTTTTTTTTTTTTTTTTTTTTTTTTTTTTTTTTTTTTTTTTTTTGTACCACAGCGCATTTTGAGTGTAATGGGCGCCTATCATGTGATTTCCAGAACTTGGGTCAAGTGTTTTTTTGCGCGACCGATCTATTATACTTTTCTGCCAGACTTACTGAGTGACGTTCATAGCTTTCACCAGTCTTAAACGTTGAATCGCATTAAGCCGCAGCTGTAATCGTGGGCGTACAAAGTCGGCGTGCGTGATACGCATACACAATCGCTGCGCAAAAGCTATGACAATCACTCCTTAGTTCAGGTGGCAGAGTATAGTAGAAAGGTATGTTTATTTTAATTTATATTAGGACTCCTGATATTTAAATAAACATCCCTTTAGGACAATAAGATTTACAATAAGTAAATATCCTTGATAAAAATGACACAAGAGGACAAACTATAGTGAATTTAATGCAATTATGTAATCGGGCAAGAGTGCATTTTAGAAGTGGTATTTATACTTCAGCCGGCCAGAAGTAAGCAATGCATCTTCACTTTTGCACAGCTATTGTGCAGGCGTATCGCATCCAACTTTGTACTCTCGGAATTACAGCTTGTGAGTTGTGCCTGATGCGCATGTTTAACAACTGCGTGAAAGCATTGACATCACTCCTTACCGGACAAAGTATAGAGTCTGTAAGAATTTATTAATATTTTTGTGCCTGTCCACAGTTGCTCATCTGTTGGACATAACTAATCACATAGCTTTAGTTACATTTGTTGAAGGGGAAGCTTTTCTAATGTGAACACAGCAATGTATGTAAGCCGTTGCAATTATTTTCAGTTCACTTGGTGAGTTGGAGATTTAGCAGACGTCACAGTTTGTGGACTTGTCTGTGTGGGCTGTGTTCTAAACTAGCATTTTATGAGTTCTGTGGGTTTTGTTATGGATGGTGACAATGTTGGGTAAGTACTGTAGGCTCTTACTATAAGTAGTGTGTTTTGTCCTGATGCATTTGTTCCATTTTAGCTTAGCCCACTACACAGGTTTTATAGCAGAGTCTTTTACTAATGAAAAGAGAGGAACTCACCCTGTCTGGGTGCCAGGCCTCAGTTTGGTTATCGAGAGGCAGTATTCAAATTTTGTGGACTGGGCCACGGACCTGATAAGAGTTGGTCCAAAGTGGTAAACATTACATGTTCAAGATGCGATTAAAGACGATAAATCTAAGATAGTAAGCTATGTTTGTCTGATAATAATATGACAAGTATGACCTTAAGAATTCCGGTTTTCAGATGCATATAAGAGATAATGCCTAACTTTACACATCTTGCTTATGTGGAAAGTTAGGCATTATTCTCTTATGCATCTGCACCGCCATAACCTTAAGTAAAGTATGGGCAAATGCCACACTTCCTATGGAATTGCCATCCTGTGCCTACCTTTAAATACACTCTTTGTGTACAGTGCTGGGAAAAGGAAGAGGAATCCAGAAGGCGAACATCTGTAAGTTTATTTTCAAAATTCTACATTTTCAATAGCCCAGGGTAAGTTAACACTAACAAAGCCATCTTCAGCATTAAAGTCCACACACCATGAATTTACTAATTCCATATAAAAGCGGTTTGTTATAAATAAAACGAGAAACGTAAGTTTTATTTCCAACTCTACAGATCAGTCACATTACAAACTGAACATGTAAAAATGAACCACCTCGTTTTGGACAACCCACCTTTGTTTTTAGTGTCTCCTCACAATCGATTAGTGCTTCTGTTTTTCAGTAAAAACAAAGTAAAAAACAAGTACAAAACTGAGTACACAAATGTACCCAAGATAATTGAATGCTACCTTAATAAAATGATCAATAAAACAGAGCAAGCCACACAATGCAGAATTAGGTGCACTGCCTCATTTTTGTACCTCGTTTTCAGGGAGACCACTTCAAATTGGACCTCGTTTTTAAGTGGCTATCACAAAGGAACAAGAAAGGTTAATTCCCCAATTTTGTGGGTGCCTAAAACGAGGTGGTTTGTCCAAAACGAGGGTTTTTACAGTGTGAAAAAGATTATTTTCTAGAACCCCCCCCTATAAACCAAAATGAAATTCTTCACATTGGGCGCTATGCCTGTGACGTCATTAACGTATCAGGTAAATAAACTCATGGCGGGGATCATTATAAACGCACACACAACTGGTTCGGAAATCAGTTTCGTAGGTCTTTTATCTTCAACCAAATGAGTGAAGCAAGTAGTACAAGCCCGAGTCCCAAATATATGCAGATTGAGAATCAGATTGGGTATGCATCGTCGGGAAAAGTACCCGGGGATAGCGCGAGAGTAGCAGGGTTATTTCCCGGTTGGGAAATACCCCGACGGAGGCACAACGACGAAGGCGATACGTACCGGGGATACCATGGGCGGTGGGTGCATACACAGCGAACTAGTGCCAAAGCATTTGGAACAGTGTTGAAAAAAAAAACCAACCATAATTTTTTATTGAGAGGGGTAAATTAATTGATCGGTTTCAATCTTAATAAGTACATATTATTGTATTTGTGAGAGATTAGTAGAACGTTATATGATTTGTATAAGCGGAATCGTTGAATTAATAACCGCATGCGCGAATCAAAAATGTGCCGTACACGTCATTCTCAGGCATGGAACATAATTCGTTGATGACGCATTGCTTTGTTTTGATGTCATGTTTGGGGGCTGCATCGATTCTCGCTGATTGATGTAGGGGGGAGTGAGCTTGTCAAAAACTGACATTTGTCACGGCATCCTGTAAATTTTTCCCGGATCAATTGACCAAATATAAGCAGATTTACGTAAGTTTAAACCTTTATGTCTCATTTGAAACAGTCTAAATATGCTTCATTTTCCCTCACGACTTTTTTTGCACTCAGAGGATATTGTGACATACATGACGAAGGGTATTTTTTACATTTAGAGCTTTATTAACAAAGCGAAATGGATTTTTCGAACCTCACCCCTCAAACTACGACTCAAGTCGCTCCCCGGCAGCTTACGTGTGTAACCCCTTTGCCGGTCATGATTCACCCCGTTTGATCTGCACAACAGATAATACTCTGTGCGTAGCTCACGTATCTTGTGGCGTTGGTATTACCCGGTCTTAGCGTGCATAACTCGGTTTTTTTCTCAGTCCTTAGGGTTGTTAAATTACCACACTTCCCGCTTTTTCAGACCAAATATTTATTTAACAAGAATCTTGGGCATGGAAATGGATGTGCAGAAATATTCTTAAATGGAAAGATTAGCACAAACACTGATCATTTAATCAGGGTAAATCCCCGGGGTAAATCCCCACACTAGGTGGTTCATGTTATCAGCTCATGCCAGCGCTTCTACGGCCCGCTTTACCAAATTATACGTACAATTTGCAGTTCATCTATATACAGCCTCCAAACATATTCATTTAGCAGTTTTCTGCGGAACCTCGTTTCGTCCTTTCCCCCGTTTTTGATGATTTAGATATGATTTGCTAGGTCTAAAATTGTACAATCAATTATAAAAAACGTTGGTGAATCGTGTGTGAATGAGCTTGAATGGATAGTTTGCTAAACCATGCCAGGCAGAGTGAAATACGACATGCCGCAGCAACTGATAGTTCATGAACCGCCACCGGTAATAAAAACATAATCATATGATAAGCAGGACATCTAAAAAACATTAATACACATTAAAAATGTATTGTCACATATGAAGTGTACAAAGGGAGTCATGAAGGGTGCAGAAATAATACAGTTGAAATCACGCTTCAGCCTATACTTTTGCATGTTTTGAATGGTTGCCGTCCACGCAGATCAGTCAATCGGACGCTTTGGCACTTGTATTTGTATGTTAAGTGAAGTTAGTGTTTTCACAATATTATCCTCATCGACTAAGTACCAACAACTTTCTAATCTTCATTCTCTTCTTAATTGCAAATAAACAATGTAATACGTACAGAATGCCGGCGTTCGACCACGTTCGACACTATCTTGTTAACACAACAGCACGGACTCGAGGTGTAAGTAACAGTCAGTGTTTACATTTTGCACTGTGATTTCACGTGATCGGTGATACCGAAAAGTTGACGTCATGCATTCTTAATAAGGCAATTGGGCTCTTTTTGGGTGTATGGAAATACAGGAAAAAATACATAAAATCTGACATTTTTTAAGCCCCCAAAGCTTTATAAAAACAGATAAAAAGCTAACCTTTATTCTGTTCATTTCCGTAGGTTCACCAGCTTTTCTATTGATATATATCATAATTCATGTGTGTGGACTTTAGCAACTAGCAAAGAAGGAATGATTTTCAATGTTCAAGAAAGCCAAACCTATTCATAGTTTTTAGCACTATCAGTGATTCAATCACCGAAAGGATTCAAAATTTTGAATTTGCGATAGGCTTAAAAGTGAAGGATAAATCTATAGAAATTTTATAAATATTTCAAACGGACAAATTGACAAAAATGATTAAAGGGCAGTGTTTTCAAGCTATAATCTCCATTCACTTTACGTGTTGTAGTAAGTGTCTGTACGGACAGTAAGACTGAAATATCAATTTGTCTTTTAGGTTGCTTTTGGTCATTCATTTTGTTGTCAAAATAGTTAGGATACCTGTACTGTTTGCAGAAGGTCAAAAAACTGCTTTTTTATGGATTTTTTTTGATTTTCCTGATTAGCAAAATCACTGATAGTGCCTTCTTAGTGAATGCTGAGTTACCTCTCCAAAACTTTGGTTTAGATTTTGCTTGCTGGCTTTATCCTTTAAAAATAAATCAAAAATTGAATTCTTGACCAAACATGAAAAAAAGCATAACTTACAGAATGTCCTGTCCAATATAGTATACCCTAACCATGGTCTAGATCTATGTAAACTGTTTTCGCATATTGCAAGTAAGTTTTGAAAAGGACATAGTAGAATACTACTCAGAATTCCTCATTAACCTCCCTTTTCATACAGTTTCTGATAGGCTAATTACAAAAATCATCTATCATTAAAAAACGCAATCAATTTGCAGCTTACAAATATTTTAATTCCCTGTCCCTCTTCTCACATGCCCCAACGCACCATTCTTGCTGAATGGTTAAAAATCACTTAAATTCCATTGTGTCCAATTGCCAGGTCGTATACTCATGGGATTAATATGTGTGAATTCCCTTCAATCTTGAGAGTTGATTATGAGCTTTTAGTACTCTGCATTACATCCCAGTGACATTAACAAATCACGCTCTTAAACCTTTGTTCATAAATCTTTTAGTAATATTGTGATAATTTTTGAATCAATTATTGACGTCAAAATCTGTCGGGTTAGTTTATTAACCCCACTGCAACTGTGTATTTCCATAATGTCAATAGATTTAAATATTGTGACCAGATAGCCTTTAGTCCAGTCTGTCCGACATGGTGTAAAGCGCCTCCTACTGTTAATCTTACGCCCGATTTTGATGCCGATTTTAATTCACTGTTGGCTATCCATGTCAACACTCGAGCTGTCCCCGAACATGTCCATGGATTTTTTTCTTTTTTGTGTGATTATAATATTTGATGAGAATGAAAATCCCGAAATTTGAGCTTCATACCACCCTTCGTTTTCCCCCCAGGAGCATTCAGAAATTAGGGGAGTCACCATCAAAAATGCTGGCGCGCGAAAGACAATTTTGAAGAGGGCCATAAACGTGTAAGGGAACCCTCCCTAACTTTGAAAATCACTATCTGGGGAATTTTTTGTTATAATTCAAATCTGGCAAAAAGCATGTTGATCGCCCTTTACTTTTAAAGTTAGTTGGGTGTAAAATGCAATATCTTTCATCTGTGACCAAGTTCGGGGGGTCAGAACTCCGCAAGTAACAATATTTAATGTCCAGTTTCTGTTAATGATAGGCACATGCAGGACTTTCTACCAGTATAATAATAAGCATATTAGGTAAGTTATAAGTGATGGTTTACAGCCTATTAAAATCCTAATTTTTGCATTTTGATATTGGCCCCCCTGAACATCAATGTTGAATGCGACCTCACCCCTCTACTTCATGTTGAAGATACATCATCGCACGACCTATTCTTGAAATAAACAGCTTGGTGACTTGATGTGTTTCATTCTTTTTCAGCACAAGAACTTTTGCTGATTCCCCCATAGAATGTATATGTGGGTACAAGACCTCTGGGTGCATGTATACCTTTGTGTGGTAACTTGAGTGTGTATTTTGTTGTGAAAATTAAGACACCAAGCTAGTGTCTTTCAAGGAAGGTTGTTTAATATATATCTTCAACTACTGAAGTAGAGAGGTGGTGTCGAATGCCAACATTGGTTCAGGGGGGCAAAATGTGTGAAAAAAGTACAATAAACACCATTTTCAGGGCTGTACCCACTTATTACTTTTCTAATGTGTTCAATATTTATTGGTTTAAAGTTGTACTATTACTCTTGATTGACCAATAAGATGACAATAAAAATTGTCTTACGTTGGAGTTATGAACCCCCCAGATTTGGCCCGAATTAAAAAGGAACATATTTAGGCCTCATTAACTCTCATAGTAAACACGCTATGAAATTCCTGATGCCAGATTTGATTCTACACCAAATATTCCCCTTAGTTCAGAGAATTTTTCAAGTTGTGGAGAGCTCCATACAAATCTGTGACCCTCTCACATAGTCTTTCACACTGGGCGGGGCACGTTTGGATGGTAACCCCCTAAATTTCCCAATTGCTCAAAAAAACTGTGGGAAAACGAATGGACTAACGACGCTCAAATTTCAGGATTTTCATAGCTCAATCAATGTATACAACCACACTTAGAGCAAACAATCCATGACTTGCTGCGGGCACATCTCGAATGTTTGAGCATGGAATGTGCCTTTGCTGTTAAAGTTGGCATTTCCTACCCTCCTGAGCTTAGTGCAACATTAAAAGTATTAAAGTATACTAAATCAAAAGTTTATAATCCGAGTTTTGTCCCAGCGAATGAGTGGCCACATCCCCTCACACTTGCAGCCCGCCCTTACTCCCTCCTTCCACTCAAACCCGATTCAAGATCCTCCATCTCAAAAACCCCACTTCTACTCTCCTCCTCCCACTGGCTCTTCGAAAAAGCTGTGGGGGGGTGGGAACAACTCAAGCCAAGAACCACACAACTTATTTTTAATTTTACCTAAAACTTGAATCATAAACTTTTTTTTTTCCACTTTTACAAATCATACAGATTCTAAAAAGTCAGTCCCCTCCGTCACGAACGGCACTTTGGTGAGTTGGATCAAAATGCAATCAAGCTGACCAACAGAAAAGTAATGTATATTTCATCACTATGTGTATATTTTTACTCTTTTTTGGTATGTCACAAATAAGGTTCCATTGTTAAATACATATACTTGTACACTTACAGTGCAATGGCATGGTAATAGAGTATGCATAATGGTGAGTATTTTCCTTTGTTGCAATCTATCTAAGCCCAAATAAATTGCGTTTCCGGCAACCCTACTAAATCTCTATATTATTACAATATTTCTTCCTATATTGGTCATAAATAGGTAGTCCAGGCTACAGACCATGTGACCTTGTTATATAATGTTTTTCATCGGTTTCTAGACCAGTTTTTCCTACTGAATCTGAATCCGATGGATGCCAGATGAAAACCTTGAGCATTTTCGAAGAAACGCAAAAATTCAAAATGGCCACCAAAATACTAAAAACTCATATGTTAATTACTCTAAAGTTGTAATTTGTTTTGCCTGTCCAGTCAAAACACCTATTGTGACCAACTAAATATGATTCATTAACCACCTGATTAAGAGATTCAATATGGCCGCCAATACAACAAAGCATCTGATATTTATCTGCTTTTTGCCGTAGAATGGGAACTTGGTATTTATACCAACGCTTTAGTAATCAATATATTAATTGAAACCATTATGAATACCTTTCAACAATTTGATAATCAATCAAATCAATAAACCATTCAAGATGGCTCCAAAATGGTAAAATTCATTGCTACATATAGCCAAGAGCTGCCATGTTTGTGTATATCACTGTAACTGATTCAGAGCAATTTAAATATCATAACATAATCAAAGTGATAGATATCTGCAAGATGGCATCTAAGATAGGCGTTTAATATGGCTGCAAATGTCAATCGGTAAAGGTCAGTAATTCATTCACGCTGTAGGCTAAAAATATGTATTTTGTGGTTTTTAGTTGGATGAAATGTTTGTGTTTTGGTGGCCATTTTGATTTTTGGCGTTTCTACCAAAATGCTCAAGGTTGCTCGTCTGGTATCCATCGGATTCAGAATCAGCATAAAAAAAACTGTCTAGAACCGTTGATGAAAAAACATATCTATCTAATAAAATAAGGTTGATATAGTTATAATGAATTCTGTCGGGCTAGACTAAGGTTGAAGCTTCTGTTATTTTGGGCAAGATGTGTGACATTAAAAAAGGACAGGACCAAAAATATGGGACAACTTTTTGAGAGAAAACATCGTAAGTCAGAATGGTAACAGGGATGGAAAGAATGGCAAATTCCCAGGAACACAATCAAAATTTCTTATTTAAAGAACATCAATTGAAAATGATTCTCGAGTTCCCAGTTTGACCAGCCAGATGATAAAAACAGGTTGAAATTAAGCTCATTTCTGTTGAAAAGTAATTAGTTTAACCATAGGTATCCCATTCCCCACCATCAACCACGGTAACATTTTTGCTTCTCTAAAATCTTTTACATTTTTAGATTTTAATACTCATTATGGATCCCAGGAAGGAAAATATTGTTGTATCTTATCCCATTTTGAGTATTTCCATAGGCTGTTCAATAATTCAGATTATAACTCTTAATGCCCCTCATATCTCACCTCTCTATCTCACGGGAGGAGGGAAGGGGTAAAGAGATAGAAGTTAAAGACGATTTCACATCGTGGGTGGGAGTCGAACAACAGGGCTCCATGACCAGAAAGGGCCAGCCACAAGGGTGCTGTTGCTGGCTCCGAACCAGCGATTTCGTGCCCTGTGTGTTTCTTATGATGACGCATGGCATGATTGGGGACTTAGTGCCATTTTTCTAGCCTCCGTGGCGTGGTATATTGTGTTGATATAGGCGTGTTAGGGTTAGAACACAAGACTGAAATTTGAATAAATACAAAGAAATACAGGGTGATTAAAGCAGTGCACAGCAGCATTAAATCTTTTCTGAACAGCACAGCAGCACAGTGCTGCAGTGTTGCTGGTAGTAAATTATGCCTGAAAAGAAGGGAAAAGTATGTTTTTAATTTCCCATAAGCCACCAAGAAACCGCGTTTTCTGATAATGAACAGTAACCCCAAAATAAATTCAATCCGTTTTACGAGCAATGATCTTAGGACCCATTACATTCCACAGTGTGCGCATGGGGAATTTACCCCTACAACACTGTGCTGACTTGAGGAATTCACCAAGTATAGCGTCGTGCATAGTGGCACAGAGTTTCCTGGGAGTAATTTAACAAGCAGCATGCAGGTGCACAAAATTGGCACCACCTACTGACGAGTATGCCATGGCCTTGTTAGGGATTAAGGCAAGAAGAAGGTATGACTGGAAGGCAATGCCTGTGTATCTTAACATGTACAATAATTTAGCCCTTTTTTTCAGAGATGCAAGAGGAGCGTCGTTCATCCAAAGAGGGTCAGCTTGCAGGATACTTTTGCAAAGTACAGTAAGTCATAAGTAAAAGTGGGTGTGTTGTAAACGGTGGAAACATAAGTGAAACAGGCAACTTCTCGTCAAACCATATTATAACAACAATTAATTAGAATGAGTGGAAATTCCGATTATGATATAAATTGTGTGTTTATTACCTCCTACATATCTCAGTTTGGAGATATTAGACAGGTTTTGATACAGGTGCGATGTGTGTTTGTTACTTGGAATTGTTGAATTATTTTGTTAATGGATTATTAATAGAATAAAGAATTCTTAATTGCAGGTGTATACTACAGGGAGGATTAGTTGCCTGCATGAGGGTGGTGTTTGTACTTGGAATATGGGAATCTTTTGTTATGGATTGATCAACCAAAAGAATTTTAATGCAGGGTATATACAGGGGGTAGCTGGCCATTGCAGAGGTGGTGTTGTTGAAAATGTGGACTTCTTTTGTTAATGGATCGATAGAACAAATTCCAAGTTACACGTATAAGTAACACAATAGTATAGCATCTAAACCTCACTATTGTATTCATGTGTGCATGAGTATGGTTGTGAGAAATGTGGGAAAATGGATCCATGGGGGGATGCACAAAGCTGAAGAGAGTGCACAGTTTGGCAAGAGATTTTGTGGGTAGAAGATGTGAGGAGGGAGCTGGAGGGAGGTGGAACAGGAGGAAAAGTTGTGTGATGAGGTGGAGTCGTTGAGTCAGTGAAGGAGTCACATACTAGGGAGAGAAGGTAGTGGGGTGGTGGATGTGAGGTGGCGGTGACAGCATTTGAGAATGAGGTAGGGTGGGTGAAGTTTAGGGAATGGGGGGATTTGTTGCAAGGGAAAAGGATATCCTTTGAAGGGAAAGGAATGGTGTTTAAGATTTGTGTGAGATCGGTGATGATGTATGGGAGTGAGACGTGGTGTCTGAGTGAAAATGAGATGGGAATTTTGCGGAGGAAAGAGAGAGCAATGATGAGAGCGATGTGTGGTTGTGAAGTTGATGGACAGGATGAAGGCTGAGAGAATTGATGCAGATGTTGGGTTGTGGAAAGGCGGTGCGACCGATTGGCCGAAGGTTGAGAGTGTACGTGGTATGGGCAGTTGTGAGGGAAGGATGAGGAGCATGTGTTAAGAAGGGCTTTGGGTTCGCGGTAGGCGGTTTGAGGAGGATGGGAAGTCCAAAGAAGACATGGCCGGGAAACAAGTGAGGAGGAGGAGTAGGAGAGTGTTGGGTTGAGGATGGAGGATTTGAATTGAATCGGGTGAGGGGGAAGAAGGAGTCAGGGCGGTTGACTTGCCTGCAAATGTGAGGTGTGAATCCGGCCACCCCCGGTGACGGGGATTAAAACCGGAATTTAAAAACTTTGGTTAGTAGTAGGGTAGTATGAGTGCACGTATGACATGCCTCTGTATGAGCAAAATGTACTTAATGAAGTGAGGTGCATTGATCAGATTTTTGAGCTATGTGCAGTAGTATTGATCATATTTCAAAAGTTATAATGATACCGCTTTGTTAAAAAAAGCTAAAAACGAGCCATAATTGTGAGACAAGTTGAGTCACTTTGAAGGTACGGTTATACAGTAGGGTGACAGGCTATATTGCAATTGCTTAACAGGTGCTGGGCTCTCATTTGCCCCCTAAATAGGCCCATATATCAATTTCACATTCCAAAAAACGATATGTAAACTATTCTAAACATACTACTGTCGTGAGACTAATGATTTTATTGGTATTTGCCATCCAACTCATGAGTTAGGCCATCCTTATGATAACTTATTTAACAAGTGATGGCAAGAGACCATATTATGAAAATGTGGACATATAAGAGTCCAGAGGGTTTATTGAGTCCATCCACAATGCACCAATTGTGGGAAATTTCAGTCTCAACAAAATCCTATTTCTCACAATTAAAACCCTGACTTTTACACTTGAGCCCACAAGGTGCTAGTAGTACTTAAGAAATTTATGCTATGATCACATGAAAGGTCTTGTGGTTCTAGAACATGACTGTGTTCAGATACAGTACAGTCTAGTCAAATTGCAATGCATTGGGGATTGATTCAAAAAAACACCCTCTGTGTAAGAGGACAGTGATCTGATTTCCATCACACAATGGAGGTATGCATGTGTATCATTGGTTTTGATGGCTGCTGAAATTTTGAAAACGTTAATAATATCACAGCATACATGTCACTTACAAGGCATCAGAGGATAGGGAAATCCTTGAATTACCATGGATAGGACTGTGTGTACAGGTTTAAATACCAAAAAATCCTTCAATCACTCCTTTCTGGTTTTTTTTCTCATCTACACTAAAGATCAAAAATTCATGTGCAGACAGTTGTATTGATTGGGCCTTTGGGGTGAATAATTTTTTTCACAATTTTGATGTAAACATGGTAATTGGGGGTCTATGTAAAACAGATGAGAAGGAAATGCATCGACCGAATTGTAATTCTCAACCAAAATTGATGAGCTATTGCTGACTACAGGTGCAACTTTGGACTGCCTTCACTGTGCAACTGTGGACTGTCTCAGATATATATCACTAAGGCGACGAAAAAAGAAAACCCTGTTTTAAGGGAGAGCGGACCTTTCGGAGTTGGTCGGTCGGTCGTCGGGCGAATTTTTCTTTTTTGTGGGCAGCCAGACTATAGCTGGCAGACACTTAGAATTCCGTTTGTGCGTCGTGTACCGTAATTTTCGGAATATAAGCCGCGCGGCGTCTAAGCCGCAGGGCCTAAAAATCGCCGTATTAAGATTTAGACTTAACGAATAAGCCGCACCGCCAGATAAGCCGCACCAGCGCCGGCCGACTTTAGGATCGAGTGTAACGTGTACATAGAGAAACCAAATGGATTATTCAAGGTTTATAAGCCATAGCATATAGTTCAATAGTGGCGCACATGCGGACATTTTTATATTTGATAAATATTTTGATAAAGATATTAATGAACATGACAATCCATGGAAAGGCAAAGTCAGAATAAGGCCGAAATATTCCCATTTCAACCTCTTTCGTTACGTATTATTTAGGTATGTTTTCACATGAAGTGGCTCTATTTTTGTACAGCATCGATAGTGTCATAATAAATATGTAGAAGAGACTACTATTGGTTTGTCGGCGCCCTGACAGGTAGTAGCCATATCCTCCATGGAAAGCTACGCGCGGAAAGCGGTTATACCAAGGAAGACAGGGCCTGTTGAATTCGTAAGACAGAACTAGCGCGTCCCGAAGGGACTACGTCCTGGCTATGGGAACCCACTCCGACCAATACCATTATCAGCATCATCATATAGCTAAATTTAAACTTTAGGTCATTGTTGTGTTTAACTTTATTTATTCTACATCATTTATGTTTTTTATATAACATTTATCCTCTATTAAATTAAAAGTAATTACACAGAGAACACGATAATAAGAGTTAGAGATGGGGATTTGGGCATGTTTTATTCATTGCGTAGGGACAAGGAACTATAAAAGGAATAAGAAAAAAACAACAACAAGACCAATATCTCTTTTGTAGTATTGTAGTCCGGAAAGGGGACTGTTGTCTGAAATTTTTGACTTTAATCAGTAAGATTAACTGAAGCTGGTCCGTGACAAACTTTCATGTGGTGCCGGCCTCTTCATCTGCCACGGCTGGCAATGAAACCTATGTTACAAAGTTGCGCTTGGTCCCAACTCTCGGCGAAGTGGCAGAATGAGTTGGCTTTGGCTTGAGGAGAAAGCCAACATTCCAACTGATAGTCAGATTTTTCTCATCTCATTATTTTGCCATCATCTTGCCGCGTCGCGTTTCAAGCTGGCAATTTGATCCCATCCTTATCAACATAGCAAATGCATTGAAATCGCTTGTTGCCGGATCTCCTCCGAAGTTAAGTTTGTACACTGCACCGACTGTGAGGTGGGATTATCCATAGTGTGGATACCAACGGCTAACACTCCGTCTATGAAGACCTTCATTTTTCAAAAGTTAAGTTAAAAATGTGAGATTCAAGTCAGAAAGAAAGGAGGGTATTATACACATCAGGTAGGATCCTATGAAGCATTTTTGAGGAAACAAAGAAGCGCGAACCAATCATGAAAAGGCAATGGCCTTGTTACTCCCCGTAACGCTAATTGTCAATCGGAGTCCAGAAGTGGAGTGCACTGGTCTGTGTTACTGCCTATTGGTCACAACTTGCAATGGTCAATATTGATTTTTTGAACAGTATACTCTTCTAGGATCCTCGCTGGGATCCTTCTCTACTGAATAAAAAGGCCAGCTGAATTTGATAAAAATTTACCACTTGTATATTAACTTATACGCGGCCACAATTGAAGCTCACATCGTCGGACTATCGTTGTTACTTGAAAATGGCCTTCCCACCAAACGGCACAGCTACACCGTGGCTTTCAAGCAAGGTTGTAGGAGTATGCTAAGTGTCCGGCAACAACGTGCAGATGGGCGAGAGTTTAACGGTGGACGAATCCCTTATGGTGCGGCGTTGGCAAGAAAAGACATCAACATCTTGAGCAGCTGCCCGGGAAAGAAGAAAGCACTGGTGGCGGCAAGGATTGGCCAGAGCTGGAAGCTGATTTGAAAGAGTTGTGGGCTTTCAAAGAAAGGAAGAGGTCTCAGCACGATATTGAATTTCTTTTCTTCCCTCCCCCCATTTTTTTTTTTTCCTTTTTTTTCTTTTTTTTCACAACCATAGGCTCGGGCAAAGGAAAGAAAATTGCTCAAGACCGAGGCCATCAAGGAACTTGTCGCGGACGGGACCGAGTTGTTGATTCAGGTTAATGCGACGCCACAGGCTCTCGGTGGTGAGAACGCGCACCACTGTGGGTCAGCGAATTCCTGACAAACTGTTGGAGGAGATGATGGAGAACATTTACTGGACTTTACGAGAGGAATATTACCAGGTTGGCCCTCACTGCGGACAAGAGTATCAACAATGGACGAGGTCCCAAGACTTTTGAGGCACCCATGACACGTTACTGTGACTGAGAAGGACGCAGACAGTCACCATAACCACCACTGGACACGAGAAGACGCACTTCACCGACGTTTAGCCTGTACAGCCGTGGAAAGAAGCTGAAGCACGATGGTGATTTTAAGAGGACTGAATATACCAAAGGAGAAGCTGCCTTCTGGCGTCGTGGTACTTTGTAATGGAATGAAAAGGCGGGATTGAACACAGAAGTCATGACAAGATTGATTTCTCACCAGACGCGATGTTGGTGCTAGACTCGATGCACAGCCAAAAGGACGAGGGGGGTGTGTGGGAAAGTTGTCAAGAAACAGCAGACACGATTCTTGGTGTCTACTCCCGGGGTGGAATGACAAAGCAGTTAAAACCCTGGATATATCTGTAAACGGGTTTCAAGATTCAAATTGACGCCACCAGTGGGAGCAGTGGATGCAGAAGGGCTTCCACCTAACAGCGACGGGGGAAGATGCGGCGGGCACTCACGCGGAGCGTTGTACGATGGGTTTGAACGCGTGGAAGGCAGTCAGGCATCAACTCATCAAAACGGCTCATCCAGGCAAGATCATCGCCAGGTGAAGGATGGGACCAGAGGAGGACAATACCAGCCACTTGCCGATTCAAGCCTTGATGAGGAGTTGGAGGACTATTAACAGTGACAGCGAAGATGAAGACTTTGACGGCTTCACTGAGGACGACTTCTAGAGCTGCATATAGCATTAGCTAGCTTATAGCTACATACAATCCAAACAGTCGTTTTCAGGACTACCATTCCTTCTAAAGAGAGAATATGAGCGTGTCACATAAAAAAGCAAGATTCACTTCCCAGTCCCCTCACCATGAAAAAGTACAAGTTCAATTTGTCCAAAACCCCAATAAAGGAAACTGTTTTTTCTCTTTCCTATTTCTTCATATTTTCACTTTTCCTGTGTGCCGTGGTGGTTTTTCTTATAGGTTAATTATTTAAAATAACTGATATATATATATTATATATATAAAATGAGTAGGCTTTTTAAAATTTGCCCCAACTAAATCTGAAATAATACAAGAGAAGAAAGTGAAAAAATTTTACAAACAAATTGTTTCTTAAAAAATTTGCCAAAATTGATAAATTTGGGCTAAAAACAGATTGATTTTACGAAAAACTAAAAAAAAAAATTCTGCAAAAACTGCAAAATCAGGGTCGGTCGGGCGCCGTAAAACACAGGGTTTTTTTTATTCGTGTCACCTAATGCAGGTATTTTGCACACTTTCTTTGATTATCAGTGTTTTTTTTGTTTTCCACATACCCAACGCTGGTGGCTTCGTATTCTTGGACTTATTTGTTACAATAACAATATTTTTGTTTGCAATGTTGTTACAGAGAATTTGGAATGACCATGCAAAAGAACTTGGGCTGTGGGACCAAGCAAGGAAGGGGAGCAAAAGCAATCCAATAAGGAGAAGAGCCAAGAAAATCCAGATGATGCACAGCCTTCACAACAAGCAGTACACGGGAGAAAATGACTGAAAAGTGGGTCATTTAAAAGCTGCTTTCGGGTATAATAGCAATGCTGGGATTGTTAATAAACAATCGATCAATGAATATAAAATTTATTATACTGAGGCGAAAGAAATAAAGAGTTGTTCAAAGCTCTATGCAATGAATGTTAGGTATCCAAACTTTGCCTAGTCATTCCCCATAACACAATTCCTATATGTTAACTCACAAAGAGATCGATTTGACATATGATAAATCTCAAAAGAAAATTGAGAAAGATGTGGTTCAGCATTAAGCCTGCTCCTGCTGACGTCAGGTATACGTGGTGTGTAGACTGTGTTGCAATGAGAGCAGGTATTCTTGTGTATATGTTATGTGCGCGGCCTTGTGAAGTCAATACGCATAGTAGGTCTCAATATTATGGGATCATGAGACTAAATTTGAAATAATACAGAGATGCCAATCTTCGATTTTTTTACATTTCTGGGTTTGATGTAGTAGATTGAGGATTTTTAAACGGAATTCTTGTTTTCGTAAATGATATGGCGCACTCTGACACACTCAAAAGTACATCGGTATATTAAATAGGTTTGCGAACATCGCAATTTTGTGTAAGAGACTAGAATAAAGGCATGTAAGCTGGTCAGATCACAAACTCTATCGGAAACATACCAGTGTTATAATAAGCGACAAAATGAACATGAATTTGGAATTTACAAGCCTTGGAAACAATTTAAAAGACATTGAGAAAGTTAAAGGCCACGTTTCAATGGCGTTTTTCTCAAGAGAATGGCGATAACTTTGCAGTTTAAATAAGAAGACAACTTCACAGGGTAGGTTGAAAACAGTGTTAAGTGACGGGAAGTCTTCAAAATTTTGATCCAAGGACTTCTTCTTGCGTATGAGGCAACAGCTAGATATGTTGTAAGCGTGGAGCCAACTGCCTGTTGATTGGTTGGGGTTGAGAAATGTGTACACTGGGGGACGAAAGGTAGGGCCACTCATTGAGCATGTGATCCGCAGTCTGTGATGAGAACCACATTGAGGATGGCGATGGCTGCAGCCATCGGTGCATATTGCTATTGAAGCGACCGAATACTGTGCGAATCGGTTAAGGTGGACCCATTCCTTGACGTGGGAGATTTGTGCAGGTGGTAGTTCGTCTTAGGTTGTGGTAATAGAGAGTTGATCTGGTCTTGGGTATCTAGCCAGGCAGAATTCCATATCTGTAAGATGTTGAGGGGAGTGGAGAGTTTAGAAGCGTGTCGGCAGAAAGGTCGGTGAGAGTGCAGTCTCTGTCGACCAGGTTGGGTTTTGTGGGTGATTCTTTGACAGTGTTATGCCAACGGTGTGTGTTGTCTAGCAGGGCCTTGTTCACTAGGTTATGCGTGTGGTGTTCTCTCCGAAGTACTGCAGGTGGAATGCCTGAAGCACTGTTGGAATTCAGATGGAGTAGGGACGGAGGCAGCCAGTGATGGTTCTCAAGGTCTTGTTGAGTACTGTGTCAGCTTCTTTGTGTGAGAGTTGTTGCACCATGCTGGGCTGGCCAACATTCAGCAGTGCTGGTAGACCAGAGCCAAGGCAATCGTGCGTAGGGTCGTTGGGGCTGGCACTCCATGAAGATGCAGCAAGTCGGCACAGGAGGTATTCCTCGAGTACCTTGCGCATACGGACTCGATAGATAGTAGCTTCTCCTACAGATCTGGGTAGGGACTGTTGGTAAGGCAAGGGTAGAACTCATGAGCCAATTCTAGAAATCGGGGGCCACATTGCATCGGAAACTCTGCTCTTATGTTAGTCGGGCTCTGGGGCTTTCCAGTCTTTAGTGGCTGATAGCAGAGGTAAGCTATCTAGTGAGAATGATTTGAAAGTGACCGTTCCACGCCGGAGGGCTCGACGAAGTTTGGTGATCCTCTTTTTTGACAGAGCGAGTGTGATCCTTATCAATGTCTTGAAACGACCATTGCGAGGAGTGCTCAGCAATTGAGTTGGAAAGTCAGTGAAACATTCGATGGTTTGGAAATTCTGCCGGTGTGAGGCGTTTATGGTCTTCCGGCCTCCCTGCTGGAGTGGGTGAAGTCGATACCTTGGACCGTCTCCTCCAGCGCTAACGGCGTTTTGTCCAAGCAGTTGTAGATCTGAAAGCTTGGGATGAAGGCTTCTTCCCCGGTTCAGAATTCAGGAAAAGCATGTAACGGTGTCACATTCCTATCCCAAGAGGGATATAACTGCCGACGGCCAGCCACGTGGAGGTCTTCTTTGCTATATTAATAAAGAGTTGACACAGTGCTGTGTAAGAATGTTCCAGGTTGGAGGAGGTTGGTTGTCGGGAGGTTGGGCATTCGGAATCCACCAGGTTCTTGAACTGGTCCCAGTCTGCCTGGCAGACAGTTCCACCTTTTCAATGGCTTTGTGTTGGGTTACAGGCTTAGCCGGTCTCCTGAGCAATCAGATTGCATGGTTGCCAATGTTAGCTATCCACTGATGCCAGGAAATGAACTCCAAGGCAAAAGCCCCACAGTGTGGCTTGTATCAATAATCGATTATCATTATGTTTACTTTTGCCTTTTATATCCTGGAAGTTGAATTGATCAATAGTGAGATGATTTGGGAACCCAGAACACTAAGCCCCATTCTTCACATTACAGTTAATTTGAACTTTTTGGAATGATATCTTTTACTTCAGAAAAATGGTCTTCCTGTTAAGCTCTATATGTGCATAAACCTCTGGGTGCCCCGGGACCACACCAGGGGCCCTTAAGCGTGCCCCCTGGACCCCCTGCCGTTAGGGGCGATACCCAGTGCTTCGCCCCCTCCCTTCGCATTTTCAGATTTTTTTTCCCAACTCCCATTGGCCTCTCGGATAATAACATTATATGGATTTTTGAATTGTGCAAAAATTTACTTTTCAAATTCATTTTCTCCACATTTCTTTTATGGACAAAAGGTTAGCAGAACAGAAATTGCTAAAAATGAGGTTTTCTCGCTCTGTATAGTTAAGAATTAAAATTTTAGGGTTTTTGGCGGCGAAATTGATCAGCAAAATGGGGCAAAGAATGAACGATTTAGGATTTTCCCCATAGAGTCCAGAGAAGCTCGCAAACTCCATAATCCTAATTCAAGTATCGAACCCCCATTCCCCCCTTGATCGGAACCAACTGATGCTGTCAATTCTTGTTTAGAATGAAATGCCCAGTGGGTGTACATCCTTTAAAGTGGCAACTTTCGGCCGCCTGCTACTTTGATATGTTCCTTTTGCTATAGACCTGAGGACCCAGCAGATATATATGGTGCAAGTTGAGCCACAGGAAAAACGGGGTCTGGTGATGGGTCCGTAGGACCTGGACACCGACTACAGGTAGAAGATTCAAATTTGGAATCTAATCATGCCAGTTCTTTGTTTATTGTAAGGTTCCAATTTTAATTAACCCAATTTAAAAAAAGGTAAATTTAATTTTTAATAGATGAGCCTAGATAATAGTGCACCAATCCTATTTGGCCTCAACCCGTCAATACCCAGCCTCCAATCTCCTGCTGACCACATTTACAACATTTCCACTGTGTCTCTTCCTACATATCCCAATTCATGTATTGATTTGCCAAAATTTGTGACAACACCAAACAAAAATAACAGCTTATGCAGTATATTATTCACACTGAGCTTACTGAGGGCCCATTGGGCAGGGGATTCCTTATTACGGTATTGTCTGTATTAAACCCTTCCTACTAATAAAATTCTTCAACTAATACACCTCTCCTGGCTAATAAATGCCCCTCAATTTTTTGATCAACTTATCAAAAATACAAAAAAATATGCCGTATAACGTCAATGTATAAACTGATAACTACCAACTGCGATTCCAAAATTGCAGCAGATTTGCTGTGAGCCATTCATGTGCGCCTGGCGGCCTCGAACTGGTAATCTATGTATATAGCACGGCGCCCTGCAACCTGAGCTACAAGCCTCTGGTGGTAGGAGGGTTACCGCTTAGGTTTTTAACTTGAAGTCCACTGGACCCAATAATTTCCAAATGTTTCATGAATTATCTGGTCCAGTGGAAATTTTGTGGTGCGGAGACAGCCTAAGAAAGGTTTATAGTTTACTTATACTCAGGGCTTATCCAGTTTCCAAACTACATGGTGGAATAGGATTTCCTGATTTTCTACTTTGGCCTTTGGTAAAAACTTTTTGCGGATCACATTTCCTTATTGTAAGTTCAGTGAATTTGGTTGCCCAAAGTAAGTAATATTTGAATGCTGTAGTAACAGAACTATTATGGTCTACAATTTGCTTTTGATGTTTGGAAACATTTTTTTGCCTTTAGGGCTTATGTAGTTGGTGTCACCACTTACCCCGTGTCCACTTACCCCATTTACCCTACATTTTTTATTGGCCTTTTCTTTCGGCTCAGGACCAATTTTGAACTCACCCTCCCCCACCTCAAATTATCATCACAGATATTCATCATTGCAGCTTCCGAGACATTCTCGGTCTTGTTCATACATAAGAGTTATGACCTGACGATAGTTGCTCTTAATGTCGTCATGGATGGAAAAACGTTTATTGGCTTCTCAACAACGGCAAGGAAGCCAGGAAATATCAAACAATAATGTTAAGGACGACATGCTATGCGTAGTCCTCAGTGAACCTGTTGAGAGGCATTATAATAAAAGAAAGGTAGTTACCTTGTAACATTGTAGCTCATTACATGTAAGGAGCGTCAAGCTTTGAAAAGTGCTCAGTTTCGAGTTGCCCTCCCCTCGGTACAACAAAACATAACCACCTTTATTTGAAGGATAAATGTATGAATTTAAAGAAAAATGATGGTTGTGGTGAAATATTTGGTGCCGGGATGATTCTAGGTCAAAAAATGCATTTTGGGCTGCAAATTAAGCAAAATTCTTTAATTTTTTTAAATTCAAATATTACAGTCTTATTTTTATGGTATCCGTTTTGTTATTGATGTAGGTTTTAGCATTGCATAACGGGTTCAGGTAAGACTCATTGTGGTGACATGTGATGAAAAAGCGATGTTTTTTTAGGAGGAAGGCGAAAAGTTATTTTTGGGGCTAAAATTTAGACCCTTGATATATTGTTAAAACAAATCTAGAATATAAATGTCAGAGATTGATAGTATTGCTTCATGATGAAATTGTTTTGCTAAGAAATTAATAACTCTGATTTCTTAAATTTTTTACTTCAAAAACATGATTTTTTGACCCAAAAGCACCCCTGCCACACCCAAGTTTTTGACCCCCCCCCCCACACACACAAAACCATCCTTTTTAAAAAAATTATTGGATTTATTACTATCTTTCGAATAGCAGTGGTTGCGTTTTGTTGTACCCGAGGGGAGGGGTCTGTCGGACAATTTTGCAGTCAGCGCACTTCAAAAACTGTTGCTACTAGAATATGGCGTCCAATGGACCTCTTTTGTTACTCATTCTGAAATTATTAAGTCCAGTGAAAATCCTGTCTGTCATATGACGCCAAAATCCTACTAAATGGGAACCCTGATTAAGGAGCGACAGATATCATCTATAGGGGTAGGTCCGAAAGACCTTGTACTGTGGTCTCAGTCTTGATTTCTGTCTCAGACAGCTCTTGGTCATGGTCTCAGTCTTCATTGGTCTATGTCTCAACTAAAACTGTAGACGAAATGATCGAACTGTGTTATGCAGCCAATGCTCAGTACCTTCTGTAATTATATATATTGTTTTAATTTATACAGGGGTGTAAAATTACCTGTTTAAGAGATTCATTGTTTTTGAAATTTTGTCAGTGCCAAAACATTTAGCTTTTTCTTTGATTTCAGCCCATTTTGGGCATTTTACTCCTTTTTTCCCTCTTTTACCCCCTTTTCTAATTTTTTGCCCATGTCTCGCACATTCTGTTTATAGATGATTTGTAGTTGGAAAATCAAATGCTTTTGTACAGTTGATAACATTTGTATCATACTTAATCTGGGTTTATTGAAACTCCATAGTCTGTTGCACAAAAGCAGATGATTAGGGATATGAAGTTCATATTATCCAACCGCAAATCCCTTCTCCCAGGTCTATAGAAAACACTACTCACTGGACAAAATCAAGAAATGGCAGATCCAGGAGTTGATGTTGTCTCAGTTGGGAATTGGCCACAGACAACAGAGCCAGATATCCTGCGGTTGACATCTTCAGCCAGGTGTGCCGGAATTGAGGTTATTTTGGTGATAACAAAAAAAAAAATATATGTTGGATCAATAAAATTTAATTGCTACCAGTAGATATCTTTTTATAAATTTGAGTTGCAGGTTAGTAAGCAACGTAAGAAACAAAAATTGTGATGAACACTCAGGGGCGTGGTGAAATACCAATTTTGTGAGCGGGAAAAAGTAGGTTTGTGGTTAGGCAAAAACGAAGTTTGTTTGCCGTAACCCAAACTGAAGACCTAAAAAAAACCTGCCGACTCAAAACCATTTTATGCATTATCACAAATAAAAAAATCTTCGACCGGGAGAGCCTTTATGCCCCTGTCTTTCATTCTCAATTTAAAAAAAGTACGCAACAGAGAGATAAAAAATATAAAAATAAGAAAATAACTTTTCCTCCATTAATGTCAACGGTGTCGGGTTAGTGCAGTGGTCTTCTCCTCGCTTCGCACCAGTCCCAGTTTGACCCTCGGTCGTGTCCTGCTATTTTAATGTCGTTTGGTTTCCAGTCCATACTTGACCTCGCAGGTTTTCTCCGTTTTCCTCCTGCTTCTAAACTGGGCTTTCTTCCCCTAACGTGTATATGATAATAAAGTGAATTGAAACAGTTTCTTTGTGACACTAAAAGGACAGGATAGTGTTGATGTGTCGTTAATACTACTACCTCCTCCTCCCATTTTGCAAACAAAGATTTTATTTTAATGCTCTTGGGTCCAAAAAGTGTCTCATCTCAGAAAAAAAAGGAGACACCATAGACAATATTTTTATATTTTTTTTTGTTTCTTTCTTTTTTGCCTCACTTTTTTTTTTAAACCTGTTTTTTTTTGTCCCCGCCGAACAGTTTCTGAACTGGTAACTATACAATGAACAGCGTGTCCGTCCGTCCGTTTGTTCGGTCGTACCGTTCGGCCGTCCGCTGTGACAAAAATGTTAACTCACGTTGTACTACAATTTATCTGAGTTCCGTAAGGGCCACAATGATGTAACTTGGTGGAAAAAGCTGGTTGATGTTCTCGACCTTTTAGATTTGGGCGGAAATATGTTAATTAAGTAGCTAATTTGCATAATTGATTGAAAATTTTCCTTCAAGGCCTGTGTACATAGTTTTCTAGAAGTTCCGTAAGTCTTTAATGATGTACCCCCTTGGTGGAAAGAAGTGGGTGAACGTTCTCGACGACTGATTAGATTTTGGACCATTTTGGGCAAATTGAGTATCAAATGAGCCAATTAATACGCAAAAATCCGCGCAATTGCTATATTTATGACCTGTACATTGGATTCTCAATTCCTGCACTGCATGAAACCTAATTCATGGGGCAGATCTTTTTTTTGCAATTTGAAAGTTTTGATATAATGGCGTCTAGGCTATGCAAATGAGCTAATTACATAGGCATCATTTCTGTATCTCTGAAACGGTAACTCGAATAGGCAAAATTCCTTCCCTACATAGACTACTATGTCAGAGGTGGGGGTTGGGTATTAGGGAGGGGGTTAGGTATTGCGGGGTGTTGGGGAGGGGGTGGGGGGTGGGCAGGGTTTTGGGGCGAGGGGTGTTGTGTTGCAGTGTGTTGAGGAGGGAGTGGAGGTGTTGCATGTTGGTAGTGAGGTTTGTTGCGTGGTGCTGGGGAGGGGGGGTGATAGTGTTGGGAGGGAGTGTTGGGGAGGATTTTGGGGTGGGGGGATGGGTGAGGGTGTTACGGGTGTTGTGGAGGGGAGTGCATGTTGCGGGGTATTGGATGGGGAGGCGTGTTACGGGTATGGTTGTGTGTTTGTGTTGCGGGGGTGTTGAGGGTGTTGGAGGGGTGGGGTTGGTGGTGCAGAGTGTTTGGGAGGGGGTGGGAGTGTTGGGAGGGGTGGGTGTTGCGGGGTTTTGGGGTGGGTTTGAGGGGTTTGGTTTTGCATTGGTGTTTGGGGATGGGGGTGCTGCGGGTTGTTGCGGAGGGGAGGGGTGTTGTAGTTGCATTTATCGCATGTTAGTGATCGCGACATTCGTCCGGACATGTTTTACGCATTGCGTAAATCAGAGTGTGCCTTGTCTTTTCTTACTTTTTTTGCTTTTGCCCAAAAAAAAAAAAAACCAAAAACCAAAACCTTATATTAAATGTACTACATGTATTAATAGCTATTCACACATCTTCTGAAAGTCTTAACTATTTGGGGGAACCGTACTATTATAATAAACTCAAACAACTTAGAAATGTTTCAATTGCTGATGCACCCATCAAGAACCAGTGATATTGAAATTACCTCTATGCAATGTAACTTTGGGGGGGGGGGGGGGGGGGGGGGCAAGAATAAGCCGTATGAGGCATCATAGATTGCTGATGTTGAAAGTCACATGTTCAATAGCTCCCAGATGTTGATTTTATGTGTTAATCCCCCCCACCCCCCACACCCCCCCCCGCGACCCAACCCATTAGTAGATTTATAACTTGTATTGAGGAATTTCTGAGTTAAGCATGTCATGGATCACACCTGGCTGCATGATTTCTGATTACCTAGTGATTATTTAAGATTGTAATTAATCTCACACAATCTAAGAAGTAAAATTATAATTTACTTTCCATACTTTTTGTCAACAGTTCCCATAGAAATAAATCTGCGGCTCCTTCCACTACAAATGAAACATCATTCCTCAACATTCGGCAGAATTTTATCGAAATTAAGCAACCTGAAAGTAGAACTAAATCAATTCAACCCGATCCAATTCATAATCCACAATCAGAATCGGACGAGCATGATGCCGTCATGATCATCAAAGAAGCATTCTCGCCTAGCCTAACCTGATAGGAGCCCCTACCTACTTATTGCCAGATGCCAAGAATGACCCTCAGTGTCCATGTCGATATCTATTTACCCCGTGGAATCAATACTGGTTTTATACTGGGCATTCCTAATTTCAATACAACACAAGGTACTGCCGATATGGATCTTACAAGGCCAGATGTCTGTTTACCATCAGGTGCCATTGGGTGCGTGAGAAGACATTCCAGATGAGCACACCGATAATAGAATGGCTTCTTTTCAGAAATTCATGGGGTCTAACAAAGCATCCAATGTTGAGCCTTGGACAAGTGGGGTTCCTCACTGTCAGGCTATGATGTTTTCGTTGATGTAGGGAAGCCCCCGAAGAACAATGGGACAACAGGAGTTTTTTTCCGCAATTTATGAACAGAAACAGAAGTAATCATTTTTGATGTGAAAGCTTAAGAGAAGAAGTAGCCTCTAATGATAGTCCAGCAGAAAAATTGGACAGCAAAAGTTTCTTGGCATCTCTTTAATTGGTAGGCAAGGTCATCCAGATGGGGTTGAAGTTCAGCCCTGCAGAGCTTACTGGGGCCAAACACAATCTTTCGTGAAGATGCCACAGTCGCAGGATGGATCTCACCAATGTTGTTGGGGGAATGCCTACATCATTCTCGAACAGGATACCACTTCAAGAGGAACTGATGCATAGGAAACCCGATGTGACTGTTAGATTTGGAGGTCAGACAATGATGGGACATGGAACTGACCACCTGCTATGGAGGCAGTCGGCAGCCTCCGCTTACAACAAGATCACAAAAGCAGTAGCTTCAGGGAAAGTCGATACCACACAGATATTTGACCATTCTGTGCCATGGAACTTACAACTTGTATTGGGAACATCACTGGTAGTGACCGTCACACCAGGCTCCTGGCAGTCCTACTAGAAACACCACCAAATTCACATAACCAATATGTCATGCCTGATTTTCATGCAGAAAAAAACATACAGCAATGTCCACCCCTTGACAATACAACAACCATCCTCCGTAAATATGACTCGGCCTTGGACTTAAAAGGAAATCCGACATTCCACTGAATCGTTGCGTGAGTTCAGGCAGCAAGCTAGAAAGAACGAAGCGCCACAAGAGTCAACCAAAGCGTTTACAGATTTTGTTCCTGAACCCTGACATAGAGAAGACGCATTAGGTCAGGGCTTGCTTTGTCACCTATCAAAAAGAAACACGGGCGATACCTCAGGTGATATGTGGTGCTGAGACTGCTGCTATTTGATTCACAGGATGCATAAAAGGTGCAGGTTTTACCAATATACCACAGACAAATTCCATGGCGAGCAACCAGATCTTTTCAACCTAGGATTGGCTGGTGTTGGTATGCAGAATGTCTTGCAGTAAATCACATACATGGTAGACGCAACATGTTGCTCGTTGGTGATAAGACCAGGATCTTTTCTGCTGAGGATTCCGGTAAATGGAAATGACATAATGGTCATACTGCAGTTTACCAAATGAAGTGCCCTCACTGAAACAGAAAACAAGAGGCACCACGTCTGCAGCTCTGGAACACACCACAATATTTACACCAGACGACACTTGTGGAATGTAATTCACCACTGTGTAGATGACTTGATAGTACGAAACACTCCCGGCAAGACTTTATGTTTACTAAAGTCGGATATGAATACACAAATCACCTGCTAAAGGACAAAGACAAAACTGGGGTGTTTCAACCAAACAGAGTCTCTCCAGGTAACACAACTTTGAATAAACAGCTAGACAAACCAATCAAACCACCCAGAGATATGGACAAAACTAAGGTTTATCAACCAGACGACGTGTGGAATGGACTTTACTACTGTGTGTAGACACTTGATTGTAACATAACATGTTCTAACAGATAACTACTGGGACACAACTTTGAATAAGATTAGACTTAGACCAAACAAAGTCAAACACTCAGATGCGAAAAACTAGGTGTTTCAAAACCAAATGAAACCATTGTGGAATGGAATTCACAACTTGTATAGACAACTTGATAGTACGTAACACATCTAACAGGAGCCAAGGGAGCAACAACTTCGCATAAGACAGCAGGACGCAACCATGTCACCTGGCAAGATTTGGACAAGACAAGGTCTTCAACCAGATGACACCTGTGGAATGGAATTCACTACTTGTGTGAATAATTTTGATAGTACAAAACCCATCTAACAGAGAAGCCACAGGGAACACACTGATGTAAACAAGCATGACACACCTAGTCAACCGAACCAAGAGTTGGGGGTGAAAAAAATCAGAAAAACTCGGGTCTTTCACCTAATGAAACAGGTGGGAAATGGAATTTACTAGCGAGGTTTGACTTGTGTTGACCACTTTGATAGTGTGAACACCTCTGGCATAAATCTCAGGGAACACACTTTGAATAAGATATCTATAAGAAATCAAACAGTTAAAATACTTGGACCACTAATGTCTACCACCAATGACACGTTGGAAATGGAGTTTAACCACTTGTGAGAAACGTTTGAATATACAAAACACATCTAACAGAATTTACAGGGAACACAACTTTGAAGACGACGTGTATGGCCACAACCGAGTTTACCTGGCAAAGATTTGGATAAGACAAATGCTTCCACTCGGATGACACCTGTGGCATGAATTCACACCTTGTGTAGACAACTTGATGTGCAAAAACACCTCCAGGCAGAGAATCTACAGGGAACTAAATCTTGAATAAGATAGACATGGCAAATCAAAGTTAAATACAGCTAATGATATTGGACAAGACTAAGACCTTTCAACCTGATGAAACACGTGGAATGGTGAATTCACCCTTGTGTAGATAACTTGATAGTAAGGAACATGTCTAACAGAAATGCCATAGGGAACACAACATTGCATAAGACAAGCATGACACCACCTCGTCAACCTGCTAACGATTTGGACATACTAAGGTCTCCAACCAGATGAAAACGTGCGGAATGGAATTCACTACTTGTGTAGACAACTTGATGTGCGAAACACCTCTGAGAGATCTGTTTGTGACACAACTTTGATAAACTGGTAAGTGCAGCCAAGTCAAACTGCTGAAGACATAGACCGGAACTAAAGTCTTTGAACTTTGATGACACATTGGGATGGATTGAGGCTACCTGTTTTAGAGCTCATTGCCCAATGTGCAGTCTGCAGCTACCTCATGCTCAGAGAACCAGAAACAGGAAAGGATCAAGAGGTCCAGGTAAACAGGGTGTAACAGAGGCAGTAGAGGGCAAGAGGATATTGATCATACAGACTATTTTCAGAGGAACTGGTAACAGGAATGACATAGTATTGATTCACACGTTCCAGCACAGCAAACTAAGCAAACGTATCAAGGTCAACGTATCAGCAAGCATACCAATGGAGAAGTCACAAAATGGTTCCTGAGGATACAGCAAAGATGGATATGACCGAATGCATCGGAGGTGTGCTTGGCGTTACTTCATCATCATTTCTCCAAAAGCGAACTCACAAGGAGCTTCTGTGAGCTGTGCAAACCAGGAAGACCAAACAAGGGTATTTGCAGACAATGCAGAATGGACATGACTGAATGCATTGGTGGGATGATTCCAGCTAGCACCAATCATTCATGTCAAAGTTGTCAAGCAAGCCGACTTGCTAGGTCAACAAATGGTCACCATACAGTTGTTTCTGTCAGAAAACACAGCCAAAATGGACATGACCGAATGTGTTGGTGGATTGTTTCCTGATTTTAAATGCGAAAGTGCCAGAGAGCAAAATCAAGCCAGCGATAAGGATGGACTTGAAACTGATTGCACAAAAGTGTTTTCAGAGAACACTGCCCGAATGGACATGACAGAGTGTGTTGGGGGTGTTTTCCCATCCTTTGCTCCCACATCAAATCCATCTTCATTGCCATCAGTAAGCAGACAAGGCAAGCTGCAGTCAGAGTCTGAGCACACCACTGTCTTCTCAGAAAATACTGCCAGAATGGAAATGACCGAGTGCGTCGGGAGTGCATTTCCCACATTCGCACCTAATTCCACTTCATCTGTTACGGCAGCCAGGCAAAGCAATCTGCAGCAAGAACATGAGCACACGACTGTCTTTTCAGAGAACACTGGCAAAATGGAAATGACTGAATGTGATGGTAGCATGTTTCCTATAGTTGCACATAGTCCATTAGCAGAGAAGCATCAGGAAACTTCTGCTCCTGCTACAGAGTGCACAAGAGTTTTTTCAGAGGACACTGGCAAAATGGACATGACAGAGTGTGTGGGTGAAGTTTTCCCTTTGTTTGCCTCAAATTCAGGCATTCATACTGCCAAGAAAGATATGCCCAATAGAAACAAGAGCATACTTGATCACACCAAAGTATTCAGTGAAGACACTTGTAGAATGGACATGACCGAGTGTGTTGGTGGTGTGTTTCCGTCTTTTGCGCCGAAGCCCAGTGCAAGTCATGCAGATGACAAAGAAAATACTCCTCCTGTCAGTCGATCATCTCCGCCCAAACATTCAGCATTTACATCAAGAGAGGAATTGAACAAATCTGCAGAACGTGGTAAAGCGTCCAATTTTAAGGTTTCATCTACAAAAGAGATGACAATACAGGGAAGCAATACAGGTGACGATAAGATGCACAACACTTTGGATCGTACACAGGTGTTCTCTTGCAATGATGGCGCAATGGAGATGACGGAATGTGTGAGCGTGAATGATATAGTAAGAGATGAAAATTCTAGTATTGCCAAGACCTCAGTTGCAGATGTCACAAATACATTTTCTGAACACACAGCCAGAATGGAGATGACAGAATGTGTAGGAAGTGTGCCTTTGGGATTGTCAGAAGCAGCATTAGTTGTTGGAAGTGTAAATAATAGGTATGTTAGAGAGCAGGATAACCTGGGAGAGCACACTAAAGTGTTTTCTGAAAACACTGCCAAAATGGAGCTGACAGAGTGTGTGAGTGCTGTGGTTTGCACAGCTGGAGCCAGAAAAAATGCAGAAGAGCTTGCTAAGCCAGTTTGCCGATCAGAAGAGGTGAATGGCAAAACTGAAATGCCTTCTGCCAGTGTGCAACATAAAGTGGAAACAAGTGAAGTTTTGGAGGAGGAAGAAAAGAGGCGTTCGGATACTTTCACCGTGAAAACGTCTGAAGAAAATGTTGGTAATGAGACCAAGCGTAGTTCAGACACTTTCACCATTACCAATACTGTGTCCGCCTCCTCTCTAGATAACCAACGAGGTGAAAATGTGATAATTCAAAAGGATGAGGAGTTACGAAAGTCCGATACCTTTACCATTGACAAACCCGGTAAAGGAGACTCCAAAGCAAGCCAGCCAAGAGATACCCAGACAATGGAAACACAGGTGGAAGGTGCAAGGACGGAAAGTGCAGCCAAGGATGAGCGACACAGCTCTGTTGAAAGCTATACTGGTGACGGGATAATGGAAGAAGAAACTCTTATACTGGATAATACAGAGGACTTTCACATACCTGGTTTTTCTGCTTTGATTAAAAAAGGAATCAAAGGTAAATATGCTCTTAATTAAAAGCAAATTAGAATAGTAATTGATGAGATAGTTATATATGGCCACAAATCTGAAGTGAAATTAAGGCTTCAGTTGTAATGGTGGCTGGGGACTGGCATTTCATGATTCACAGCCTCGTCCCTCCAACTTACCTAAATAAAGTTGACATTTTGTATTATCTGAATCATTAGCCTTAGTATTAGGTGAGTTCCTAATCTGACTATACTCGGGGATATAAACCTTTTGACCTTTTGAGCAATCAGTGCATATGGTGCATGGTCGTTGACCCAGCAACAGCATGATCGCTTCGGTGGCCAATCAGATGCAAATATGCAGAGAACCCGGAAGTACATGCTGGTCAAAAGGTTTCTGTCCCCGAGTATAGTATATTGTCTATGCAAGAGAAACTTGTAATTTTGTCTTTTCTGTCTGTAAACAGGCAGAAATTACAGTTTATTGCCATTTTGTCTAATCCCATTTGGTCTAATAACCATTTGGTCTAACTCCAATTGGTATAAACCCATATTGTCTAATACCAATTTGTCTAATAACCATTAAATTTAACATCCAATTTATCTAACAACCAAAATGTCCAATAGCCATTTGGTCTAATGCCCATCTAGTCTAATGCTCATTTTGTCTACTACCATTTTGTCTACTACCATTTTGTCTAATAACCACAAACACCATTTGGTCTAATTCCCATTTGGTCTAATTCCCATTTGGTCTAATATCCATCTTGTCTAATATTCATTTTGTCTAATATCCATTTGGTCTAATACCCATTTGGTCTAATACCCATTTGGTCTAATATCCATTTGGTCTAATTCCCATTTGGTCTAATATCCATTTGGTCTAATATCCATTTGGTCTAATACCCATTTGGTCTAATGTCCCTCTGGTTCAATATCTATTTGGTCTAATACCCATTTGGACCAAATGGGTATTAGACCAATGGGTATTAGACCAGATAGATATTAGACCAGATGGATATTAGACCAATGGGTATTAGACCAATTGGTATTAGACCAAATGGATATTAGACAAAATGAATATTAGACCAGATGGGTATTAGACCAATTGGCATTAGACCAAATCAGTTATAGACGATATGGATATTAGACGATATGAGATTTAGACCAGATGAATATGAGACTACATGGCTATTAGACTAAATGGTTATTAGCCTGAATGGTTATTAGACTAAATGGTATTACAGTGGCGGATCCAGGATATTTGGAAGGAGGGGGCGTGGAATTGGCTGCCAATCCCTCCTGTGCTGTGGCGGGGGTGGGGGCTGCAAGGGCACCCCTTCCCTGCTTTGCGCGGAACCCTTGCAATGTTCAATTTCTAAAGGCTCAGTCACCTAGCCGATTATTTGCTACAAAACCCCATCCAGACTGCAATTTTTATTATTTTTTTCTCCCTCCAACGAGGGGGCGTGCGCCCAGCACGCCCCTATGTAGATCCGCCAGTGTATTACACCAATTGGAGTTAGCCAAAATGGCCATTAGACCAAATGGCAAGTCAATACTGAAATTAATGTACAGTGGACTATGGGACACCGTGATATGAGCATTTGTTCATAATACTAAAACACAAGATCAGAATCAACTGAAATTTGGGGGAATATCTTTCTCAAGGATAACTAGTGAACTACGAATAAAATAGAAGGGGCTAAAATCAATCAAACATAATGCCAAGGAAGGGAGAGTCGTACTCCTGAATTAGCCCCAGACTGCTGGAGACAAGTACATAGCATGGTGATTGGGCAATTCTACAGGATAGGTATGGGCAATTCTACAGGATAGGTAATGGCATATTTTCCAGCATCGTACGATTGTGTGCAGTACCTGGGTCTATGGACGTCTGAACATTTTTAAATTACATTGAAAACATTTTACTGATGGCTTCTTTTATTTCCCCTCTGATTTGTAAAAAAAAAATGTCAAAGGTAAAGAGAAGAATGACTTGTTTTTGCTTGTCATTTTGAAAAGATAGTTTCCGAGTTGACAGTGATACCATAACACATCTTTGTATTAATGCTGTTTTGAATGTGCTGCCTTTATTCATGTGCAAATAATGCTGTGATTCTAAGGAGAGCGTGAGCATTTGCATAACCTTAAAAACCCAGTGACGTCACTGTCAACTTGAGACCGAACAAAGGATAGGGTTCTGAAAACTGCTGAAACCCATGAGCTCAAGGGATGGGCATTGTCCCTGGTTCCTGCATGTGGCCTAGCCAGTCCCCAGACATTATTTCAGGCTTTTTTTTTTTGGCCAAACCCTGTGGCATCTCTGGTTTTCTCATTCTTTTTCTCCTATAATTTAGTAAACTGTTCAATATTTGTTTCAGAACCAGATGTAGCTGCTCTAAATTTAGACATTGAACTGTCTAAGGACATATCTGCTTTTGAAGCAAGTGGGTTGGCAGCATGTGCATCCCAGCCATCGTCGTCATCATTATCATCATCACAAGTATCTACCACTGTGTCAAGATTGTCTCAAGGAGATTAAATCGGCACTTGCTACTTCTGTCTTGGAAACCAATGTAAGTTTTCCTAGTGTTTGTGTATTTTATATTCCTTGCAGCATCCATTATTGGTTCAGGTGCATTGTGTTCACTCTTTAGCATTAGAGTTGAAAATGTCTCTTAATTGTTTATCTTGGTAGTGTAGCAAGTGGAGTGAGTAAAATGATGCGGGTTCAGTTAGAGCCAGTGGGTTGTGTCTTTGATGGGCTATGCACTTTACCTTGCTTGCTTCACAACCCAGGTAGTGTAATGGGTAGAGTGTTGGAAAAAATGAACAAAAGATTGGGTTCAAACCCCCCTGTCAGAGCCTGTATGTGGTGTCTTTGGCGCAATGTAATTTAAATTGCAGGCCTAGTATCCATCCAGATAGTTTAGTGGGTAGAGTGCTGGACTAAATACACGGCCGTTTTCTTACTCGCATGGTAGCCTATACGGCAGCTACACCGTGTCTACCGCAGCAGCTACTGCACAGTACACATTGGGGCTAATTGCGAGGCGGCAGCTGAAAGACCGAATTGCAAAGTATATAGTTATTAGGCATACAATGATGTGGCTAATATACAGTACCTACCCCAATGACTACCCTGTAGTTCCCCACTAGGTGGAGAGAACGTGCATTTAGTGTAGACAGTAATGGAGTAGACATGTAGCTACCACGATGCCATTTTGATAGTGGACGAATTGAGGGCACTATACACTTGGGCTCTGTTTAGCATTTTTTGATAATTTTTAGGAAAACCATTACGAAATTCAAATCGGGCATCATCAAAAACCCCCATATCCCCGCACATCAAATAAAAATGCAAATATATATAAAAAATATCTAAAAAACAAAATTGGCCATGAGCAATACCGCGCGCGCTGAGAGCCGGTGTAACCACGTAGCTACTCTGCGACGGATGAGACAGCCGCCGTGTGTACACTATCCGTCTATGCGGCAAAAATACATGGAATCCTGGCCGGCGAGTGTACGTCTAGTGGGAAGGTCAGAGCCAGTGTGTTGTGCTTTGGGGCAATACACTTTAACTTGCTTGCTTTCTGGTATTGCTGAAAAGGTAAAAGAAAATCCCCCCACCCCCGGCACAAATCTGGCACAAACTTTGTCAGAAAAAGAGATGGGCACTCTGTGAACTCGAGCTCCGACGGTGACATTAATCTTGACCTTCTCTTCCTCTTTCCCTTTTCTTTCCCTTCCCTTTCCCTTCCACTTTCCCTACCCCTTTCTCTTTCCCTTTTCCTTTCCATACCCTTCCTGTCCTGACCTGACCTGACCAGACCACACCTGATTTAACCTGAATAACAAATTCTTCACTGTTTTGGTGTTTTTTGCTTGTCTTTATATTAATTAAATGAAGAAGATAGCTGTCAATTGATATCACCCAGCAATGCTCAGATCGAGTATATCAAAGTTAATTTTACCCTTACTTTATTCCTTTGCAGACATTGCCAACAACAGGGCCAGTACCGATGGAAGAATTCCTTGACTTTTTATCCATAGCCGGTACATTTCCTAAAGGTCGTAGGAGCATGTTGGAGCCAGTTTCGGTAAGTAAAATACTGGCGTGGCATTGGATATGCATGCATCTTTTGCACAAAAAAAATTTTGAATTCTATGCCTGTAAAAGGTCTTGAGAGTAGGATCAACTTTGAATATAAATATTGAATTTTAGAAAACAAACAAGGAGCACTCCTAGAGATTATTCAATATATAGCTTGCTTGCAGGTTAGTTTGTGCATCTTTGCTTGGATAAAAATGCAGAAATATCCAGCCCCTTCATTTGTTCACAAAAATCAAATTGAATGCAAGAATCCATTGTTTTATCCACTTGTACGTGTAGTCTTCTACACTGCCCTTTTATGGCAAAAGGGCGTATCAAGTTACGCCCTTTTGCCTTGAAAGGGCCACCCTGCAAAACCAATGCATTATGGGATACATTTTTCTTTTTAAATGTTGAGCCTAAGTAATGCTAAAAATATTTTTACAAAAATATGTATCCCATAATGCATTGTTTTTGCAGGACAACCCTTTCAAGGCAAAAGGTTGTAACTTGAGTTACGCCCTTTTGCCATAAAAGGGCCGTACATATCTTACTATTTCTATAATGTATTTACCTTCCTCGAGTGACATCATTAAAATGCGGGCGTTTAAAGGCGGTGTGAAAATGTACACGTAAAACATCTGTCTGAACGTGTTGACATCACTGAATCGAGGAAGATAAATGGACCATAAAGATGTGTATAAAGATGTGTGATTTCTTTGAGTACTAACACCCATCTTTTCAATTGGGATTTATGTCAAATATTCTGTATCATAAAAAATGCATTTTTCTAAAAAAATAAAAAAATTAAAAAAATTAAAAATAATATTTTTTTTGTAGTAATTAATAATAGTTGACTAGAACTAAAGATATTCACCTAAAATGCTTAATTCCAAAGTTAGAGATGAATCGGATTTTTCATTTTCATGCAGTACACATTTATATACAGTAAACTAGTGCCATAGGATACCGTGTATAACAAAAATTCCGGATCCAGAATTTTTTAACAAAGTTGTGATTTTGTGAATGAAGGACTTTGATTTCAGCTTAGTTATTTCACAGTGGCTATTATATGGACAAGGATTATGTATATGCAAAAAACACAATTTGTTTGAAAATTGAGGGCGCCCTCCTCGGGAAATCTTTGAGTCAGCCTTTAATTTCCCCCTCTTTCCATCCAGGTTGCCCCTCCAGAGACCCTAAGTGACTTCTTGGAGCTTAGCTTAATCACCCATCCTAAGCACCAGATGTTTGAATGGGCTAATGACTATCTTGCCTCCTCCATTGAAAAGTAAGTATTCAATAAAGCTGACTTAAAAATACAATCTCAAGTAATTTGATGAGTCTTTGTGTTAGCTAACTTTTGTGCTTTTTTTGGACATGTTTTGTTTTGAAAGGATGTATATACATAGCTTTTATTAAGTTATTCTTGATAATTATTAATAAATTCTGAGGAGGTGAGCAAATTAAGTATGGCTGTCCATGGTTAGTTATTATTCTTACATGGTGGATGTGGTTTAGTGTGTAAAACACGGTTCCTCTAAAAGGCAGACTGCAGACCGCAGACCCTCTAAAAGGCAGACTGCAGACCGCACTCTGCAGACTCTAAAAGGCAGACCACAGACCGCTGAGTGAACAAACTGAACTATATTATGATGAATTCAGTCTCCCACAGAGAATGGGTGATTTTCTCCTGGATGAGCTCTGCTGGTAGTGAGTGATGCCAGATTTGTTGAGAGCTGATTAACCAGATTGCTTGTTTACTACTACAATTAAAAAAAAAATGAAACTTGATGTTGATTTTAGTTACATAAACTAATTAGCAGATAGGCCTATTACTCAAAAGATTGCATTTTGAGTAGTAATAAATAAGGGATTATAAATACAGCCAAGTTTGTCAAAAATTTCCAGTAACCATTGTCACTTGGCAGAGAGGGGCAATAAACTATCCTCTCCCATGCAATGCAAGGGCATGAGCAGAGGCTCAGCCACTCTGGGTCATGAAAGAGCTATAACAAACTACCATATGTGTCAGTGTATGAGACACACAATTACAAGTACAAATAGGACAAAGCTAGGACAAAGCTAGGACAAAGCTAGGACAAGGTCACAAATACCACACTTCAAACAGTCTGTTGTCAGCAGTCTGCAGACTGCAGTCTGCCTTTTAGAGTCTGCAGACTCCGGTCTGCAGTCTGCGATCTGCCTTTTAGAGGAACCGTGTAAAACATGCAGTTTTATTGGACGGTATCCTCCCTTAACAATTACTGTTGCACACATGCACATAGTAATGTATAGTGTTGATGTTAAGAGGCATCATAACGAACATTAAACTCCTGATGAAAATACGTTTCCCTCTTAAATGATTTCATATCATATCCTAGGTTGGGGAAGGATATATAAAGTCATAGCTGTTACTAATTGTGTTTGTTTGTTTATACTGTTGATAGAATGCGAGAGAGCATTAAGGAACAGGAAGCTCGAATGTCTAAGCAAAATCCCGCCATTGTCAAAGAGATGCAACATGCCACACCAGAGAGAGTGAGTAGTGTTCTTAACACGTAGTGCCTATGACCGATATTCGGTAGTAGCTATTGTTGACGTCATTAACAATATGAGCTGCCCCTTTACGTCCAACGGCCAATTGGAAAATACGTACGTAAATTCCTTGCATTCACTTCGGTCAAGGTCCGATTTACACCAATAAAACTGCCGCTATGCATCGGGTGTGAAGCCATAATGTGCGGTTGTTGTTTTGTTTTTTTTTAAAGAAATTTTAGGAATTTTGATGTCCCAACCCCCTAATGAACCTCGTGAATGCTAAGTTCCTTGGAAAAATCAGTGGCAAGATGGGCATTGTACCAAGTCCAAACAAGTGATGGCGCGGTTTGCCTAAACATGAATAGAAAAAACTGGACGGCCGACTCAGAGGTTTTTTTTTTTTTTTTTTTTTTTTTTTTTTTTTTTTTTTTTTTTTTTTTTTTTTTTTTTTTTTTCTTATAAATAAACTGGCGTCCACTGAAGCGATGAAAATGAAAGGAAAAAATAAAACAGTCTTTTTCAAGACAATCCTAGTGACACCGGAGGGATTTAGAGGCAGTAATTAGCATTGAGCCAAAATCCATGGGGATATATATAATGCCCCCGTAGGGCCAGACTAGCCGTCAGTAGTGATTAATATTCGCCGGTCACCGAATCTCACTCAGCTCAGTGCCGACTTGCGGTGTTGTCATCATCATTCAGTCAGTGCTCATCGTGTACGGTGCGAGCGCATGTGCACTGACGTGGCTGAATCCTTGCGGAAGTGGATTCATACCTTGGGCAAGCAACAATGAGGTTTCCAGCGAACTTTTAATTGTATTGGCCTTATGCAAATGATAAGTGCGTGATAACCATCAATCAATGTGGTTGACCTTCATTGCTAGTACAATACAAAAAACAACAGTACATTATTTCCAGCAGGTCAGTTGTCATCAGTGCAGCTGGCTACAGACTACAGTCATGAACAGTACTACTGGGTAACACGAGTGTGCTGGAAAAGGTTAGGTTTTTTCTTTAAATAAGCCTGTATTTTTTTATCAATGGTTGAAATAGTCATACCGTATACCGAGTCAAAAAAAAATCAAAGGCTCCAAGTCAATACATCATGACTTCTGACAATTGCATAGGACATGTAAATATATACACAATCAAAAAATCCCCAGTTTAGTGATGTGCTTTTATTTCATGGAAAAATGACACTTATAAAAATTGACTCTAAAAATTGAAATTCCAACACCATTTAACTCATTTTTTTTGTGGGCCGACAGCTATAGCTGGCAGGACCACTAGCAATCCGTTGGGCGTGTGGATGTGTGTGTGTATGTTTTTTTAATTTTTTAGGTTTTTTCTTTTTTTAAAATTGACCTCAATGAAAGTTTAACTTCAATTGGAAACCAAACTTATGCATAGGTGCAATGGATCCATCCTATTGATTGAGGTTCAAAGGTCATGTGGAAAGGTCAAAGGTCATGTGAGGTCAATTGAAAAAAATGGGCTTAAAATGTAAAATGGATCTAAATTGAAAACTTGACGTTTCAATTGGAAACCAAATTTTGTCCATAGGTATGCACCATGCGATCTCTCATATGTTGATGAGATCAAAGGTCCCGTGCCAGGGTCAAAGGTCCTGGGGCGGCCCACACGTATCTTCTTTGAATTATAGCGAGCGCGAAAGACGAGACCGCGAAATTCTAGTTATTTTATTGGCATTTTTATTCAATCACAAAATTTGTCCTAGGATAATATCATATATTTGAGCAAAATTAGCAATCAACAAAAACATCATCCATTTGGAGAAATTATTAACCCTAGACAATATGCAGCAGCTATTATAAAATCACCCAAAAACACCCAATTTTTTAAAGGTGCCCTTCGGCCCAGGAAGGGTTAAACATGCGAACTGAACTGCTATCTATTTTTCTTTTTACCATGCTGTAACATAAAGTGATGAGTCTGAATTGCAACTTCTTTCAAATGCTTGTAATTCTCAGTGGAATGTATAACTTAGGCTAAAAAGAGTTATTGTGTCACCTGAAAGGATTTGCAGGAGGCACCTTACGTTCCCACTGGCCGTCGGCCGTGTTTTCAAACGTTAGTTTCGGAAGATTAAAGCTTCGAGAAAGTTTTTCATTCGAGAAATAAAAGTCCAATTCCTACAGAAATTTGGCATAGATGACCCTGGAGATCCTTCATCTGTTAATGAGGGGCAGGTCACATACCCAAGGATCAAAGGTCCCCAAATTATTAAAATGGGCTTGAAAACATTTGACATCATTCAAAAAAAGTCGAAGTGCTAAGAAATTGGGTCATATGACGTCAAGTTATAAAATGAGCTGAAAATATCAAACTTGGCCTCATTTGAGAAGCAAAAGTCCAATTTGTTACGAATTGGGTCATAGATGGCCCCTGGGAACCTTCTATGATGAGGTCAAGGGTCAACATTTCTACCAAGGGCAAAGGTCATATGAGGTCCCAGTTATTTACACTGGACGGAACATTCAAATTGGCATAGGACATCGCCGGATAAGGAAGTGAAGCCCCCTCTATAGTTTTCATGAGAACGGATGAAGTTGAAAAGGTTTGATAATAAAGCGACAGCTCAAAGTTTACCTTTTGCTGGTTTTCAAAAAAACCCACTTTACATAAATAACCCCAAAAGTTTTTTTTTTGTAAAGTTATAATACAGGCTTCAATGGGTAATTAAAATTTCCATATTTGAAGCCTTTCCACCCCAAGAACCACAATGCCGCGTTGCAAGGATGTGCGCTATATTATTTAGCAACATATGTGAGTGGCGTTCTGGTTCTTGGGGTGGAAAGATCTCATTTATGCATTTTTGTTTTCTGGGGGGCCGGAACACTAAATGGAATTGCCAAAAACAACAACGAACTTTTTACATACCATACCATATCACTATATGGTAAGGCATGCTAATCTACCAAGGGCTCTGTTCAGTAGCTTTGGATGAGCACATGTTAACAACAGCTGACCATGCACGTCCTGGGTATCATAAATCATATTATTACACCTCATGAATATTCATGAACATAATCATGCTATTTCATTGGCCGATTCCTATTACGCGGGCTATTTCCCTAGGGAAATAGATTGAACTGTTTCCCTACATCCTCGTCCCCAGGGTCACAATGAGGTGTAATAAAACAAATACTACATGGTTTATATCGGGATTCGGGTTCGGGGTGATAGGCCCGTAGCCAGTACCAAGGGAAAATAGTGTGCCCTATTTCCCGATATAAACCATGTAGTATTTGTATACTAAAATACAGGGGATGTATTTGCTCAATACAATGGTGAATGAAAGCCATTGAACTGCGCCATGGGAATTGTAATTTTTAATAGCTCATAGTGGTTGTAACTTGCTTTGATATAATGGGCGCGGCCATGGGCCATTGTGTTGTATTCAAGAGTCTGCTTGGTGTGAAGACGGTTATATAATCCAAATCTTAGCAGCATAAGGTATTTGGGTATTGTTATAAAGCGCTGCCTCATGTAGCCTCTTTTAGCTTATGAAGGACAAAGGGTTTATTCTATAGGTGTCACTTACAAGCTCCATGACAAAGGGCAGCTATGCAACATCTTCCTGTTTCTCATAAGTAATCAATGGTCATTGAAATGGAGGTATGCTCTAAGCTTTGCTTTTTCCAGAGAGCATGCCCCTGAAGTTTCTCAGACTTTTCTAATTTTTTCTTGATACAAGCGTATTTTGGGGATAAAAAAAAACACCTTGCGTACATGATAAAGTAGTTGTCAAACACCAACTCAAAATTGATGGTGAAATATAACTATTATGATTATAGAGGGCCTCCTTCTCTCCTTATCCGGCGATGTCCTTTGACAAGTTTAAGTCCAATAACATAACATAACATAACAATTAGCATTTGTATGGCGCTATTCCATCTAGATCATAGCGCAAGTGACACAGCCACATATTAGCATGGAAAAAGGTGAGTCTTAAGATTACACGAAATTGAGAGATATTGCCAGTTTCTCTTATAGTACAAGGGAGATTGTTCCAAGACTGTGGACCAGCGACGCTGAAAGACTTTTGCCCTACGAGCTTGTTTGTTCTAGTTACATTAAGGCGGGTAATGTCCTGAGCAGAACGCAGAGTTCTTTGAGGAGCATATGGCGACAGCAGATTAGATAAATAAGCAGGAGCAGTATTGTTCATGCATTTAAAGACAAAAAGACCGAGTTTAAATTGAATCCTTTCCCTTATGGGCAGCCAGTGAAGTTCTTTAAGAGCCGGGGTTATATGGTCCCTCTTGGATATGGAGCATACCAGCCGTGCAGCATTGTTCTGCAATCTTTGACGAGAGATGACTAAAGCCCTGACCACACTATGAAGAGTTTCTTTGTCCAAGTATTTCTTTATTCTACGGATGTTTTGTAACTGGAAGTTAGTCGATTGACAGAGACTCGATTCCTGTTTAGTCATAGTCATATTTGCATCAAAAATGACACCCAAGTTTTGAACAGACTGCATTGGTTCAATACGCAAATAAATTGCAAATAAACTTGGGCCATGGAACATGGGAACTTTCATATGATAATAAGGTCAAGGGTCACTTGCTCAGGTCAAAGGTCGTCTGAGGTCAGTTATAAAATATGAGTGAAGGACAGGTAGATCGCGAAAGCAATTGACATTAGTGGTTCAAGAACCGCTTGTTGGCATAACAGGCGGGAAACAATAGGATAGGTAGGTTGGCTTTTTGTCTCGCCTGAACTTTGTTCGGCAGAGACTTAGTAATCACTTTTCTGTCTGTCTGTCTGTCTGTCTGTCTGTCCGGCTGTCTGTCTATCATGCTGTCTGTCTGCCTGACGCCCATGTTCACAGGGCTTGTGTACGATTTATCTGAGTTCCGTAAGGGTTAATATTGATGTAACTTGGTGGAAAGAAGCGGGTCCACGAGGTCTCGACCTGATTGAGTTTTGGGCTAAATATCCTAATTACTTATCTAATTGCATAATTATGAAAATTTTACCGCAAGGCTGTGTACAAGTTTTTTGGAGTTCCATAAGGCTTTTATTACGATGTAACTTGGTGGAAGGGAGCGGGCTTGAGAGTTCCGCACTGATTATATTTCGGGCGTATTTCGGCACATTAGTTATGCAAATGAGCTAATTAATATGCAAAAAACACCGCGTACATTGCTATAATTTTGAACGGTACATTGGATACATAACGGAAAATTCCGTCACTGCATGAAAGCCTATCATGGTGCGCATCTTTTTTTTTCTCATTTGAGCGTGTGTGATACAATCGCTTAGGTAGCAAATGAGCTATTAATATGTGTATATGCGTATATCTCTGAACCGTGCGTCGGATAGGCAAAATTCCTTCGCTGCATGAAAGAAACTATGCCATGCATCTTTTTGGGTGAATCACTAATTGGGTCAAGTGCTGTGGGCCGGATTAAAGGGGCATTTTTTTTGATGCAATTGATCTAATTACATATGCATTATTGCTAGTATCACTGAACGGTACATTGGATATGCCAAATTCCTCGATAATGAGACTTCTATGCCGAACATCTTTTGTATGAATCACCATTGCGGTCAAAGTGCAAGTGGATCATTAAGGGTCATTGTTGATTGCAATTGATCTAATTAAATATATGCGTAATTGCTGTATCGCATAAATGGGACTTGGATGTGCAAAATTCCTCGCTACATGAACTTCTAGGCCGTACAGTCTTTTGTAGGATCACAATTGCGGTCAAAGTGCAAGTGGATCAATTAAATGGGCATGTTTAAATGCAATTGTACAATTTAAAATATGCGTAAATTGCTGTATCTCATAAATGGTACATTGGATACAAAATTCCTTCTGATACATGAGACTTCTATTCCGTATCATCTTTTTATGAATCACAATTGCGGTTCAAAAAGTTGGCAATTGGATCCATTAAAGGGCATTGGTTGATGCAATTGATCTAATTAAATATCGTATTGCTGTATCGGCATAAATGGTCATTGGAATGCAACATTCCTTCGCTACATAGACTACTAATATGGTAACAACAATCTTTTTTGTGTGAATAATAATTTGGTCAAAAATTCATGTGGCCCACTTAAATGGGCATTCTTTGATATTTTAAACATTGCAACTAATGCTAATCTTGGTCCATTTCAACCATATTTGCTCATTGTCAATGGTCATTGGGAAAACTACACTTCAAAGAATTTGATTAAGAAGTTTGTTTACCTACAATAATTAGGTCATCATGTGTTTATTTGGCAGTATATTGGTGTGTGATTTGGTCGTGTACAAACATTTGTACAAAACAAGAGACTTATCAAAAGGGGGGGGGAGTACAACCACAACAAAGGTATTAACGTCAATATATATACTAGATCAGTGCCCATGTTTTCATTGAATGGGTTTTCTACTTCTGGTCAGTCTTTTGGTTGCCAGCCTGTTTACATTCTTGGAAAATGTGAAAATACGCAAGTTGTGCATTTCGCCACTTTCTGGACCCCGTAGGACGACTCAAATTTAAAAATGTGGTCACATGATTTTTGCAAAAATATGTTGCCAATTTGAATAATTTTCATATTTTTTACTAAATTTAGTAATTTTAAGTGATTTTTCATGACTTTTCATGATAGATATATCTACATGGAAAATTTTGTGGCCCCGGGGGTGGTGCAAAGTAAGAGCAGGAAAAAGAATACAATAAATGCAACCCCGGGGTGCTACTCTTAAACCTCTCTTGGTTAGATATGCTAGAACATTTCAAGATTAATACCTCCCAAACGGAATGTGGTACCTCTATGGTGGATCAAATGCAGGTGAGAAGTATAGAATACATAATGCAAACGCGGGGTGCTACTCCTAAACATCTCTTACTTGTGCTCATGTGGGGGACTTTTCTTTTCAAGATTAATAGCTCCCACAATGGAAATGTTTGTGACCCCTATGGTGGTGTCAAATGAAAGAGGGAGAGGTATAGAATACTAATCCACATGCAAACCCGGGGTGCTACTCCTAACAGCTTAGTTATGCTTTGTTGCGGACTCCTCATGATTAATATCTCTCCACAATGGAAAATGTTGTGACACCTGGGTGGTGTCAAATGAAAAGAGCAGGAAGTAAAGAATACTATAATGCAACCAGGGGTGCTACTACTCCTAACATCTTCTGACTTATGCTCGTGGTGGGTTTCAACTTGCAAGATGAATATCTTCACAATGGAAAATTCTTGTGACACTAGGGTGTGATCAATGAAATGTTGGAATGTAAAACTATTAAGAAAAGTGGCAGTTTTATCTGTTTGCAAAAACTTTTTTGGGACAACCCTGGACCGCACAGTTTGGCACTCTGGTGCTGCTTTTTGTCTTACAAATTAAGCGCGAAAGCAGGCGAGACTTGTGGGTTCGAGAACCGCCTTGTTTAACATTCACCTGTTATAAACATTAAGCTTACCATATAACTAACCCCCTCATGCTTTTACGTGCATTGTGTCCTATAGAGTTGGTCTGTAATGGGAATAGGTTGCAGCCCTATGCACCATTTACTGTGGAAGACTTTAACTTTACATAAACATCCTATGTTAAACGACTGCAGGATTATGGCAAGCATGCATAATATATTTCAATATAGCTGTAGTCTGACTTCTACATAATCAATTTTATCATAATTTTAAACATTTTTGCTGCCAATTTTTGAAAAAATGTGTGAGAGAAACTTTTTCTCTGCAAACCCAAAATTAGGTCATATTCATTTGGACAGTAAGTCTTTTTCAATAATTAGGGTAAGGTACACAGGTGTAAATCATTTTCTTATGTAATCATATTATGGAATGGAAAAATCATTATTTTAACAATGGGTCTCATTAATTTTTCTCAGAAATCAAGTTTTCCATTGACCAAACATTTCAATTTTCAACAGATAATGCTACTTTTCCAATACGTGACCAGAGTCTGAGAAAAATTGAGCAAAATGTATGTTGCCAATCCTGGAAATACCAAAAAAAAATTGGGAATCACTTTAAGATTTACCATTTTCATTTACACCCATGTGAGAATCTCAAGAAGGAGGTGGTGTCACTACATGGAGCCTGTAATAAGTCATGAAAAACAAGTTTAGAGAATGGAGGAAAAAAGATGACTACTTCACTCTGAATCACTGACGGTAAGATGAGGGTCCGGTACACTGGTGCGATTGTGGGATAGCGTACTCTAACATATAAGGGTTATTTCAAAAGCCTACAGCTTTTCATAGTTCTAATGAATATATATCCCACATGTCAACAAAAAAAATGCATTAGTTAAAAAAAACACATTAGTTTACTCTGTGATGTTTTACAAATGTGTTCTAGATTTTCTGTGTGGAAGTGGATTGAGGCCGCGTGGTTGGAAAACATATGGTGCCTACTCAGATTTGGGTAACGTACTAATTCCGCTAGGAAACCCACACACCATTCGAGTTTAAACAATAGGTGCTGTAGACGAGATGAATGTCAATCAGTAAACTGGCAATAAGCCAAATGTGCTTCTTGCAGCAAACATCAGACTCAATACATCTTCAAGTTATACATTTATGAGTAGTTTTAGCAAACCACTGATTTTTTTAATGTTTGAAATATTTTCAACAGCTTATGCTTTTAAAAATTTCCTTTTGAGGTTTAGTTTGTTAAGATGATCCTGCAGCAATTTTATGGTAAAATGTTTGGATACTATTGTCATTTTTCCTGTAAGAAATTAGGAAACTTTTTCAAATCCAAACCTCTCGGAAATTTCAAGAAAATCCCAAACCATAACTTTTGAACAGAGTATACTTGAAATGTGAAATCATGTGTCAAAATGTGTGTTTTTACTTTTTCCATCGTATTCTACTCCTAATCTCAATTTTGACCAAATGTGTTTATGCCTTCGAAATTAACTCTTCTATGTAGCTTTGGCTGTAAACACTTGGTGCCCTCCATTACTCTCTCTGGAAATACCACTGCCATTTCAGTCCTTGAAGATATTTGTCTTCATGATCAACCTACTATGAACCCAAAGGAGGAATACTTGGTGTTTTTGCTGAAGCTGTATTACATAATTGGCCGGGCAAGTTGACTTGGTCCAGAGAAGTTGGGCGAAAAAATTGAGAAATCCTTGATTGAACACTGGTCTAACTGCTTTTCTACATGAGCGTAGCCAGCAGGGTGGAAGAGTGCCCTTCTTGTTGAGGGAAAATCGCAAGGAACTGTAGATGAATATTCATTCTAAACAGCCCTCCTTGCACCCTTATGCCCTGCAACTGGGACATTTTTGCCTATGATCAGGACATTTTTTGCACCTAATAGGAATTTTCCCCCATCTGGCTACGCATCTGCCGTTCTATCTGAACTCCCCTATGCATAATCTATTTTGTTATGTACACAGAAAACCAGCACAAGTTTTGGGTTGCATAATTTTTAGTTCAGATTTTACCATTTTTTGCATGCTTACACCATCAAAGTTTTAGCAAGTGACCTTTCTCCCTTTCCACAGAAATCTCATGAGGAATTGGAATCAGGCATGTCCACTATATGTAAATCAACTGAGAAGATAAATGAAGCCTTAACAGATCTGCAGCAATGTAAGTTAATCAACCTTAAATGTTGGTGCTTTTTTTTGTTGCACATATGTGAGAATTATCTATAATATAACATTAAAGTATGTTGTGTATGTAGTATGTAAGGAAAATAACAAAATGAAATTATAATAATAACTGGCTTATTTAATCTCGTATCGTAGCCCGTAGGCTAAATTGTCAGATACATACAACAGACTAATCAAACAGAAACAATGCAACTTCAAGGCAGCAGCTTAATCAGCGCCATGTTGCAACATCCAAACAAACTAATCAAACACAAATACACACCGAATGGGAATTGAAAGCTTTCATGGTTCCTTTGCCCATATCAAATGAACCATGAAGAGAGTGGTAATTCTGAGTTTAACCAATATCACTTATACAAATTAAATCCAGAATTGAGTACCTTGAATAAATCCAGCCAGTGGCCCCACCGGATTTGCACCCGGGACCCTTGGGTTTAAAGGCAAGCTCCCTAACCATTAGACCATGCCACTCTCTACAATTCCCGCAAATAAATTGTGGCCAGCGTGGAACACTTGGTATGCACGTTGCCACGAGGTAATGCATGGGCGTATTTACGCAAATCTGTAAATGTGATGCAAGCATGTACGCTGTGTCTTACACTGAACTCTTATTGTATGCGGAAGGTATCTAATACGCTTGCCACGATTCTTCTGCTGAAACCGTAGTCCAAGAAATAATTCATGTACAATCATGGAGGTGGAAACACAGCAGTCATGGAGGTGGAAACATGGTGGTCGTTGTGTATATAGTCTTTGCCTACGTATAGAGTAATGGGCTTGGGTGGTAACATTTACCTGTTCTCCAGCAAGCTCGCCGAAAAAGCCGAGTATAATAAGAATTTGACTTACAACTCAAAAAACCTTTCACACCCTCTTGTTTCTCTACTGTGTTGCAACTTGTAAACTTTTTGTCAACACTTAATCAATGATCTTACAGAATTTTACACCATATTGTTCTGTACGTGTAAACAACATGAGAATAAAACACTAGTATCAGATGTACAGGAAATAACTATGATTTTTATTGTTTTTTGTGCACAAAACCAATTTTGAACTCCCCCAAATTATCACATTCTATTGTTTCATTTGCAGCTTCCTAGACACATACAAGAATTAAATAGAATCAAAAGTAGGTGTGTATTTTGTTTGTATAAGGGGAATAACATGAAACTTGTATTTAGTAGTCTCAGTAGCAAATGCAATCATGATTTGGGTGACAATTCAAATTGGGAGAGTTTACTCCCAGTGTTTCTTACACCCGGTAAATTACAAGTTTCATGTGAAGTGGTGGAGTTGCATATATATTTTTTTCATTTGGATTATATTAATAATCATAAAGAACATTCGTATTATACTGCTTCACAGACCACTAGAGTACTAAAACATTAGGAGCTTTTATTACAAACTCAAACTTGTGAGACAAACCATTCACAGCTTATGTATTCATAGGGTGGATTTGAACATGTGAGCACTACTAACTAGCTAAAATCCCAAATTTGAGACAAATTTTAGACACTTCTCTCCCAAGGTCTTTTACTTTGTCTTTAAACGAATGGTATACACAAAGAAGATCTAAAGATTTGTGGCCCCTCGATCCCGCCATTCACCAGGGGGAATAGTTTACTTGGTTTGAGAATGGTGACGACTGACGATATGTTTAATTACTTGATTTTAAGGTGTGGCCTGTTTAAAACTTGCCTTTCTAAATCCTGCATGTGCCACTCATTTAACAATTCATCCTCAATTGCTTTTGTCATATACAGATGATTCTGAATTAGATGTCGTACTCGCCCACCTGGCCAGACTAACTTGCCAACCGAAGAGTAACAACCGAAATACTTACTTGAAGGAGGAACAACTTGAGAATAAAATGAAGAAGTTTTAACCAAGCTGAAAGACACAATGACTTTTTGAAAGTGGAGCCACTGTAAGCCAAAAATGATAAATTCTGTTTATAAATGTCTATACTTGGAGTCATAATCCCAGATACATTTTTGTCTTGCTCCTGAGCTTGCTCAGAGCAAGACTAAGAAATTGCTATTTCTGTATGTGTATGTAGTATGTGTATGTAGGTCCGGTGTAAGTTGTTGGAAATTTGTTATAATCGCAGTCATAATTTCTGAAACAAAGGGTACGCGCGCCTCTGTTGAATTGCGCATTGATTTCCATTGTCAGCGTTCGTCGCACACTTCCGGGTTTAAGCACGTGTAGCCAGAAATTTGTTTTCAGAATTACTGACGGAGAGTATATCTCCTGCCCAAACGCTTGGTCCAATTGCAGCTAAACTTGATCAGAACCACTGGCCCAGGGTTCATATGTGGTGTACTCAGATTGGGGGTGAGAGGTCATGTGGGCCAATTATAGCGGCATTCTATGAGAATCTACATTTGTTTATCTCCCATTCATCAAACACATTAAAATTTGGTCCAGTATACACGACCCAAGGCCCATATGGGTTATTCACAGATTGGTGGCAAAGGTTTAGTGGTGGGTGGATTAAAGTGGCATTCTGTCATCCTCTATTCCGGGAAAGTGGTCCATGTGCAGATGTTTAACATTTTCTGGTCCCGATGAGAGGCAAAACACATGGTTCGAGAACCGTCATGTTGAACATGCGTGTGTCAACCTGAAAGTGTATGACAACCAAATACTATACTCCATTTCCTTACCTCTGTGCAGTGACGTCAGCGCGAGACTTGATGACGCTCTAGTAAACTGCGTGTGCTGGCTTAACACGATGGCATTTTTACACGGTGCACAGAGACGGCATATCTTGAAGCGTGCGTAAAAGCTGTCAAGATTATGACATCACTGCACAGAGGTATAGAAATTGACTATAGTGCTTGATTGATTCAAGTGATGTGCGAGATGTGTCCACAGCTGTTTTGAAAGTAAAACGCATAATACCAAAAGTGAGAAGTGGAAGAGCATTTCCCACTGGTTAGGTATTAGCCTTTGGTATTGGAGGTCCCTGGTACTATTCCTGGGTCTCCTGGCAGGACTACCTGCTGACATTTAATCAGGTTTTTAATTCTAGATTTAATCTGTATAAAAGCTATTGATTAAAACTTGAATTCGCTCTCCCCAAGGTTCAGTTGGAGTTGGGCAGCTGACCCGTGATAAATAACCAAGTCCTTCAGAGGGAACGTTAAATTGTCGGTACTATGTACAGAGGGTCATACCTCTACATGGATATCACAGTCAGTTTCGAAAAGAGTAAGGGTAATTCTGTCCTGTTAAATGGACCCCAATGGAAATAAGCATCCTGTAGAGGCTACAGGACATTGTCCAAATAAATCAACAAAAGTATCAAATCAAAAAAGAGTAGACAGTTTAACTTCTGATTCGGATTATGCATTCCACTATAGCTACATCCTGTGCAAATTTGACAAAATTTGTTGCAAGGAAACAAGATCTTTTATTAAGAATGTAGTTTACACATATCTCTAAAGAGGTTGGGCAATAGAGGGCACTATGACATACACATCATGACCTTCGTAAGTTTACATGGCAAGATTCTTACTATGGATTTTTCTGATAGTGATAGTGCTTGCATGCCCTTACTGAAATAAGTTGTCAAATTGTTTCACCACTGCTTAAAATTGTTCAGAAATAAGCGAGATAGTTTGTATAGTATCAAACAGCTGTGTTCATGTCATTAATGGCCACCTAATTTCCATAACAGATTCATGCATCTTGCATGTATGAGGGATTTTGAGCATCAATATTGGAAGTCACTGTATTTCAACAGCCCAAATTTGCTGAGGATGTTAACATTACTGACATGTTCTCCATCCAAAGCAATTTGAGAAAGGGACAGATGTAGATGCAGACAAAGAGGCAGGGATTGAGAGAGTGAAAAGACACATACCGTATTGTTCCTAATAAACGCTTCGGGGGCGGTGCATTTTTCAAAAGGGAGGGCGTTTATTACAGTCAAAAATGGAAAGTCAAAATCCCGCAAAAATCACCTTACACACACACTTATTTTCGCTGATTACCAACAATACAAACGAACGAGCAGGGGGACGCTGTTTTCGCACCTCCCGAGGTCAAAGTTCCATACTAATTAAACTGTTACCACTGTGAACAACAGCGATTATGATACGGATTACGACCGTCCCGGCCATTAAATCATGTGATTTTTTTTTTTTTTTTTTTTTTTATTCATAGGGTGGATTTGAACATGTGAGCACTACTAACTAGCTAAAATCCCAAATTTGAGACAAATTTTAGACACTTCTCTCCCAAGGTCTTTTACTTTGTCTTTAAAAGAATGGTATTCACAAAGAAGATCTAAAGATTTTGTGGCCCCTCGATCCCGCCATTCACCTGGAGGAATAGTTTACTTGGTTTGAGAATGGTGACGACTGACGATATGTTTAATTACTTGATTTTAAGGTGTGGTCTGTTTAAACTTTGCCTTTCTAAATCCTGCATGTGCCACTCATTTAACAATTCATCCCCAAAATATTTGCTTTTGTCATATACAGATGATTCTGAATTAGATGTAGTACTCGACCAACTTGCCAGCACTAACTTACCAACAGAAGAGGAACAACAGAAATACTTACTTGAAGGAGGACAACTTGAGAAAATAAATGAAGAAGTTAACAAGCTGAAAGAAACAATTGACTTGTTTGAAAAGTGAGCCAACTGAAGCCAAAAATGATCAATTTTGTTTATAAATGTCTATACCTGTAGTCATAATCCCAGGTACATTTTTGTCTTGCCCCTGAGCTTGCTCAGCAAGACTAAGAAATTGCTATTTCTGTATATGTATGTAGTATGTGTATGCAGGTCCGGTGTAAGTTTTGGAATTTGTTATAATCGCCGTCATAATTTCTGAAACAAATGGTACGCGCGCCTCTGTTGAATTGCGTTCGTCACACACTTCGGGTTTACGCACGTGTAGCCAGAATTTTGTTTTCAGAATTACTGACGGAGAGTATATCTCCTGCCCAAACGCTTGGTCCAATTGCAGCTAAACTTGATCAGAACCACTGGCCCAGGGTTCATATGTGGTGTACTCAGATTGGGGGTGAGAGGTCATGTGTGCCAATTATAGCGGCATTCTATGAGAATCTACCTTTGTTTATCTCCCATAAATCAAACACTAAAATCACCAAACTTGGTCAGTATAACACTGACCCTAGGCCCATATGAGGTATACAAAGATTGTGTGGGTGGATTAAAGTGGCATTCTGTCATCCTCATATTCGGAAGTGGTCCATACGCAGATGTTTAACATTTTCTGGTCCCGATGAGGGGCAACACACATGGTTCGAGAACCCTCATGTTGAACATGCGTGTGTCAACCTGAAAGTGTATGACAACCAAATACTATACTCCATTTCCTTACCTCTGTGCAGTGACGTCAGCGCGAGACTTGATGACGCTCTAGTAAACTGCGTGTGCTGGCTTAACGCGATGGCATTTTTACACAGTGCACAGAGATGGCATATCTTGAAGCTTGATTGATTCAAGTGATGTGCGAGATGTGTCCACAGCTGTTTTGAAAGTAATTTATTCTGTCAAAACGCATAATACCAAGAGTGAGAAGTGGAAGAGCATGGCCCACTGGTTAGGTATTAGCCTTTGGTATTGGAGGTCCCTGGTACTATTCCTGGGTCTCCTGGCAGGACTACTTGCTGACATTTAATCAGGTTTTTAATTCTAGATTTAATCTGTATCCCCAAGGTTCAGTTGGAGTTGGGCAGCTGAACCGTGATAAAATACCAAGTCCTTCAGAGGGGACGTTAAATTGTCAGTACTATGTACAGAGGGTCATACCTCTACATGGATATCACGGTCCGTTTCGAAAAGAGTAGGGTAATTCTGTCCTGTTAAATGGACCCCAATGGAAATAAGCATCCTGTAGAGGCTACAGGACATTGTCCAAATAAATCAACAAAAGTATTAAAAATCAAAAAAGAGTAGACAGTTTAACTTCTGATTCGGATTATGCAGTCCACACTATAGCTACATCCTGTGCAAATTTGACAAAATTTTGTGTGCAAGGAAACAAGATCTTTTATTAAGAAGTAGTTTACACATCTCTTAAAGAGTTGGGCAATAGAGGGCACGATGACATAACATATGGGGAACCTTCGTAAGTTTACATGGCAAGATTCTTACTATGGATTTTTCTGATAGTGATAGTGCTTGCATGCCCTTACTGAAATAAGTTGTCAAATTGTTTCACCACTGCTTAAAATTGTTCAGAAATAAGTGAGATAGTTTGTATAGTATCAAACAGCTGTGTTCATGTCAATCATGGCCACCTAATTTCCATAACAGATTCATGCAACTTGCATGTATGAGGGATTTTGAGCATCAATATTGGAAGTCACTGCATTTCAACAGCCCAAATTTGCTGAGGATGTTAACATTACTGACATGTTTTCCATCCAAAGCAATTTGAGAAAGTGACAGATGTAGATGCAGACAAAGAGGCAGGGATTGAGAGAGTGAAAAGACACATACCGTATTGTTCCTAATAACGCTCCGGGGCGGTGCCAATTTTGCCAAGGAGGGCGTTTATTACCGTCAAAAATGGAAAGTTAAAACCGGCAAAAATCACCTTAACAACACACTTCTTTTTTCGCTGATTACCAACAATACAAACGAACGAGCAGGGGGACGCTGTTTTTGCACCTCCCGAGGTCAAAGTTCCATACTAATTAAACTGTTACCACTGTGAACAACAGCGATTATGATACGGATTACGACCGTCCCGGCCATTAAATCATGTGATTTAGGTAAGCTTAACTCATTTTCTTGAATTGTTTTATCCAAAAATCGTAGGGGGGGGGCGTTTATTAGGAACAACAGGGTAGACAGATTGAATGAGTGAGTCAATGTGTGTGTGTGTGTGCGTGTATGGTTCAACATGCTTCACATTCAAATAAAATAATTGCATTTTGTTGACATTGTTTCAGGCAAAAAGTTGAACTCAGGAATGATGTTAAGGTAATGCAGGCAGCCCGTGAGGAGATAGAGTTGGAGCAACAGCAGCTTGCATGTGGAACAAGTGTTCCTGAATTTGATCAGGATGAAGCATGGGAACAAAATCAGTAGAGTTCACAGGTAGAGTAATGATTTTAATGCAATTTGAGGTGTAAGGTAATCTAGAGAACCCTTAAGGTCATTGTTTTAAAAAAATGAACATTAAATGAAAGCTTTACAGTAAAAAAAATTACTCATGGCTTATATGCCGTCTGGAATTTCTTGCAAATAAGTAATGTAGCTTAGAGTCATAGGCACCAGAAGTGGAGGAAGGATGGTCACACCCCCTAAAAGCTCTGGTTCCTTGTGCCCCCTAAATTTTAAACTGGATCTTGTACCTTAATACTGAATTTATGGGTTTCCCCCCACCCCCTTAAATTTTGCAGCTTCACCACCATTGCTTACACCCAGAGGGTGTATTGAGTCAATCCCACAATGCACCAGTTTTGGGAAATTTCACCTCAACAGGGTCATGTGATCCCACAAAAATCCTATTCTTAACACATAAAAATCCTGACTTCTATGCTTATTTTCGCCCACGAAACATTAGTACTTAGGGAATTTTTAGCATGATTGTGACATGTCTTGTGGTTCTTAAACTTCTAGGATACTTTTCATTCCTAAGTACTGACATAAGTTTTATACAGTACAGTATAGGCACATTGCAATGCATTGTGGGATTGATTCAAAACGCCCTCTGGCTTACACCCAAGTGGTCAGCTGTGTGTTTGCTGTATGAGCAGTGCACCATTGGTACTCCATTTTACTGAGCAATAAGCTGACTAAAAATGTAAATTCTTAACTATATGTATCCATTTCCAATGATTCAAGAACCAAATCTTTCTTTTTGTGAGACCTTGCAAATGAATTTTGAAACTACATTTTGTTTGGCGACAATGCAGAGTTTGTATTGGTGAACTGAAGACTTTCTGTATTATTGTATTGTGTACAGAATGCAAGAATGGACATTGGAGGAGTACAAGAATGATGGATCTCAAGCCCATTTCACATTCCTTGAAGGATCACTGAGTTTGGTTTTCAAGTTGGGAAGTAAAATTGGTATGTATTGTGATTTTTTGATTACAAGTTGTAAGAAATGTCTCGGGGTCTTATTATAGTGAGTTTTGAGGTCATTGTTTTACAAACCCTAAAACTATTTAGAAAGGAAGATTGACTTGTCCATGTGTTACTAGTCTTGTTCAAGATGTTCTTATGTTCCTTTATAAAAATACACTGAAAATTTGTAACCAGACATGAAACTTCTCCTCTTTTCAGCTGAAATCCTCTTTTTTTGTTGTCCAAATTTATTCATTTTCTTTTATATTCAGCCCTTTTTAGCTGTTTTACCCAAATTTCATGCTGTTTTTCAGCTTCTTTGAGCATTTCCTCTTTTTTACTATGAGGCAGTTTCAGGTCTGTGTAACATATTGCATACGTGAAAGTGCAAGGTCACCTGGGTAGCATACTAGCCGAGCAATGTTGACCAAACAGTTCTTACTCACAGTCAATTTCTGACATATACCATAACCACTCAGGTATAAGCCCACCTTCGGGTATAAGCCCACCCCAATTTTTAAAGAAAATAAAGGGAGCTAGCATACCTTTGGGTATATAGTAGGGTTCAAAATTAAAGTCCCATTCTAGAAGTTTGGGGAAGAAGGTTTGAAGGTGTTTTCTTGTACTTTCAAGGGTGCTGAACAAGATTTTTTGGGTCCAACCTCTGGGAAATGTGGGGAACTCTCGCTAGAGGGCGTTTTTCAAAATGGCCGCCAAAATTCCAGAAAATGGCATATTAAATCTAAAAACAGCTCTCTAAGAGTTAATATGAAATCAATTTTGGGGTATTTCTTAATGCTAATTATTATGTAATACTATTCCAATAAGTAAAATTTATAATAAGTACCCCTAGAGGGCACCGTTTTCAAAATGGATGCCTAAATTCAGTATAATAGCCTTTTGGGGACCGTTATCAATTAATTACTATTGAATACGAGTATAAATCAAAGTGAAGATTTTGAAGGTATATGTTTACATTTTCAAGGATGCTAAACAAGATTATTTTGGTCCAACCTCTGGGAAATGTGGGGAACTCTCGCTAGAGGGCGTATTTCAAAATGGCCGCCAAAATTCCAGAGAATGGTATATTTATGCTAGAAACGGCTATTTGAGAATCCAAATGAAACTCAATTTTTGTCTTTTCTGAATGCTCTCTATTATAAAGATACTTAAATAAATAGATATATGATAGGTACATTTAGAGGGCTCTTTTTCAAATGGCCGCAAAATTCCAGTAAATGGCATAATAAAGCTAAACAGCTATTAAGAGTTAATATGAACTCAATTTTGGGTGGTATTTCTTAATGCTTATTATTGTGTATCTATTCCACTATTAGAATTTATTATAAGTACCCTAGAGGGCCCTTTTTTAAAGGGCTGCCAAAATTTCATATAATGCCCTTTAGGGCTGTTTTTCAATTATTATCCAATTCAAATTAAATCCATTAAAAAAAAAAAAAAAAAAAAAAAATTTTTTATATTTTCAGAGGATGCTGAACACACGTTTTATGTCCAACGTCTGGGAATGTAGAATAACTCTAAAAATGGCCGCCAAAATTCCAGAAAAAATGGATATTAATCGCTAAAAACAGCTCTCTAAGACGTTAATATGAAATCAATTTTGGGGTTATTTATTATGTGTAATTATTAGTGTAATTACTATTCCATAAGTAAAAGTTTATATAAGTTACGCCCTTAGAGGCCCACCCGTTTTCAAAATGGATGCCTAAATTCAATTTCAAAGTTATATATTTTTTTTTTTTTTTTTTTAATTTTCAATAATTTACTATTGATGAATACGAGGTATAAATAGAAGTGAAGAGTTTGTTGAAGGTATATGTTTACATTTGCAAGGATGTGGGCTAAACAAGAGGGATGTTGTGTGTCCCAGGGTCCTCTGGATGGAACTGGTGGGGGAACCTACGGAGGAGGGCTCGTATGTTTCAAAACTTGGCCGCCAAAATCCAGAGAATGGATTTATGTATGATTGATAAAGGCTATTGAGAATCCAAAAATGCACGCAATTCTTGTGGTATTGTTCTGATATGCTCTCTATTATCTAATGATATGCGTAATAAACTAGGATATATGCCGGTACCTTTAGAGGGCGCTTTTTCACAATGGCGCCCAAAATTCAGCAGGTAAATGCGCATGATAAAGTTAAAAACTCCGCTATGTAAGAGTTAATATGAAATAATTGGTGTTTGTATTTTTACGCTTATTATTGTGTAGATGCGTATGCCAAATTAGTTAGAAGTTATGATAAAGTAACCCCTATGAGGGCGGCTTTTTTAACAATGGCTGCCAAAATCATATAATCGCCCGTTTAGGGCTTGTTGGTGTTTTCCAATTCTTATCCAAATTCACATATAAATCACCGCCCAACAAGTGAAGATTTTTAAAGATGTTTTTATATTTCAGAAGGATGCTGAACACAAAGTTGTTATGTCCAACGTTGGGAAATGTAGATAACTCGTCAAAGATGGCCGCCAAAATTCCGCAGAAATGACATCATGAAAGTTAAAAACCTCTATCATAAGAGTAAAAAGAGGATATCAATAATTATATCAAAAATACAAGCAATGAAAATCAAGAGTGCAAAAATGTTTTTGAAGTAGTGTTTACCATTTTCAGGGAGGCTGAACAAGATTGTTTCGGTCCTCCAACCTCTGAGATGGAAATGTGGGGACGGAATAGCGACTATGCGAGCGGAAGTAATTTAGAAACCCATATAAAGTTTTCGGGTCCCTGGTTTCGAGACGTTTCGGCCGCCAAGTCCACCACAAGATGAGTCCTTAAAAAGGACAAAGCTTCTTGATTTGATGTGCAACCACAAAGTGTGAAAATGAAACAACAGAAGGGTTGAAACACTCAATTTTAGTTTGAAATTGTTGTCATAGATTACCATAGCGCACAGCTTTATTATAAAGTAATTTTTAAATGTCGAAAAATGCAGGGAATGGAGGAATAGTATGTAATGATGTAATGCCAGGAATGAATAAATTCATAATGGTCAACCTTTTACGTGAAACAAATGATACTCAGTTTCGTGCTACTTTTGTGGTACAAATCTGGTATTTATGAAGTATAAAATCACATTCCAATGAACACAACCAAGCACAGTTTACATGGTTTATCCGATTACCTTTTAATAAAATGGAACATCTTGTCCAATGCAACCGAATCACTATTGTGTAGTAATATCTGTCAAACACTGCTGTAAAAAAGTGGTCCGTTTACCACCATGAATATTTAGTATTGCTTTAGGAATTATTTCCATGCTATCCATTAGTGAAAATCCTCACATGCAAACAGTGTAACTGTTTACCAAATTGCATAGTATAACATTGGAAGCATTAGTTTAGATAGACATTTGGCTAGAAGTCATTCAACAGTGGATTTTGTCCAATCTGAACTACCAATCAGAAAACGTTACATACTGGTTAGTCTATACAAAGCTTGGGGAAATAGTCCTCAGTAGAGTTTCAGACCCAATATCAGGATTATGCAAGCAGGGTAGTATTTGCTATCATCACTGTGACCATGGTCATGGTACTATGAGACCTTACCCTCAGACCAAATACCAGTACACCAGCTGAATGGTTAAACTATTGTGTGTGTGCATGCACACAGACTGTGTACCACTGCATATGTTTGGTCAAATTCCAGATTAATCTCTTGCATCAGAAAAGTATATTTAACGCTATCTGAGAATCAGAATGAAATCATTTTGAGGTTGTTTCTTAATGCTATTTATTGTGTAATGCATTTCAAATCACAAAGATTACTGATAGATGCCCCTTGAGGGCGCTTTTTCAAAACGGCTGCCAAAATGCAGAAAAAATGACATATTAAAGAATAAAACAGCCATCTAAGATTCAAATAAATCAATTTTGAGTGGTCTTTATTGTTAATTACTGTATTCCGCTTTTCTAGCATTGTAATCTTATTGTAAGTACCACTAGATTTTTTTTTCAAAATGCAACAAAAATTCTATATCAATAGCCCGTTGGGGGGGGGGCTGTTTAGCTGGCATATTGACAAATGCAAGTATTAATGAAAGTGAAGATGTTTGAAGAGATTCCTTTATATTTTCAAGGATGCTCATATTTTTAGGTCCGACTTCTGTAGTGGGGAAATCTCGCTACAGGGGTTTTTAAAAAGGGCCACCAAATTACAGAAATGGCTTATTAAGCTAATATAGCCATCTAAAGAGTAAATGCTATCAATTTTCAGGTATTTCTTATTATAGTTTGTATATGAGCGAGTGCGCTTATCCATATGTGCCAAAATTTATTGATGTATTTTTTTTACCGTTCAGTATTAAATATAGTACAGTTTATAATAAATCAGGTATCTCCATTAATACCATAGCTTGGATTTGGGCACTAATTGAAGGGAGCAATTAGACTTTCTATTAGTATTGTCTCCTTTCAGCATTTATTGCTAAAAAATATTCTATAATTTTCTGTATAATAATCTACAGGTACTTGTATTAAAAATCGTGAAATGTAAAAACTTCATATGACATTTGACAGCCAGTTTGAAAAAGTACCCTCTAGGGGCATTTATTATGAATCCTTATGATTGAAATAGCATACACAATCCAATAGCATTAAACACTTAAGTGAACCAAGGGGTTTTCACTCCCGTTGGTTGCCCAAGGGGGGGGTGGTCCCACCAAGGAAAACCACTTTCCCGAGGAATTTTTGCACGAAAAAATTTTACCACATGTGAAAGATCATAAGGTAACCACAAATCAGCAATAACAATGAGAATTTGTATTTGGTGCAAATTAGGGGCCAAAGCCAAAACATTGTTTTAAAACAAGTGGATGAAAATTGCGCAAAAAAGACGGAAAATCAAATGAGCCTTGCGCTTACATCAAAAAATTTGAAAAACTTATTTTATTTTGAGTATATTTTAGAAGACCCAAAATTACTTATATTAACACCAACCAGCCGTTTTAGGAACGTTATTTGTTTCGGTGTGTGCAAAATACACGTATTTACAATAGAGTTTGTACAGTAACGGTTAGCAACGTACATGGATGAAATTGTTTGTTTTCAGCACTAACAAGGGTTGGTTAATATTTTAATGTTACTAATTAATTGTTGACTTCACATGTATGTGTGAAACTGATATACAGCAAAAAATAAATTGTTTTGGTTCGTCGGTTTCTTATTTTATTTAAAAATATTCTCAAATGTCTTCCTTTGTGCCCGGGGGGGGTGGGGGGGGGTTCCCATGGGACCCCACTAAGTAACTCATAAGGCTTGGCCGATTTTAATTATTTGGTATGAACAGGAAGTTAAGAGTCATTAAAAAGTCAGACAATTACAAACAAATTTTGGCCGCAAAAATCCCACGCGTTAAAGCGGCCAGCGCGAAAACAAAATTTGGGCCTAGGAATAATAAAAATATGTGTTTGTTCTTGAAGTTTTGGCGGCCTTTTTGAAACGCCCATATATCGAGATTTCCCCCTGTTTCTCCCGAGGTTGGACAAACAACAATCTGTTCAACATTCTTGAAAATATAAACAAATACTTTCAAACATCTGCCACTTTGATTTAACTTGTATTTTGATAACTAAATCATTGATATTCATTTTTTTTTCCTCTTAGATAGCTGGTTTTTGCTTTAATAGTCATTTCTGGAATTTGGCGGCCATTTTGAGAGTCATCCACATTCCCAAACGCTGGACCTAAAAAATCTTGTTCCGCATCCTTGAAAATATAAAAAAAAAACGATCTTAATGTATTAACTTGGATTTATATTGAAATTTTCATAATAAATTTGAAAACAGCTCCCCAAAATGTATTATGTGGGCATTTTGGCACCCATTTTGAAACGCGCCTCTAGGTGAGGTACTTATCATAATTCTAATATTTGGAATAGCAATAATACAAATAAACTAGCATTAACGAAACAACGCATTGTTGGAATTTTATTTTTCCCATTGCATCTTAGAGGGTGAGGTAGGCTTTAATATGCAATTTCTGGAATTTGGTGCATTTGAACACTGCCTTAGCGAGATGTTTCCCACTTTTCCAGAATTGGATCAGATAATCTTGGTTCCGCTGTTGAACTTGTAAAAAATACCTTAACAAATCTTCACAGTAATTTGTACTTGTAGTCCAATATAAATGATAACGGCCCCAAAAAGGCTATTATACAGAATTTTCGCAGCCATTTTGAAAAAGCGACCTCCACGGTGTACATTCATAAATTTTTAAGTATTGGAATAGCATAAACAATAACTAGCCTAAGAAACACCGAAACGAACTTGATGTCCATTGGACTCTAGATGGCTGTTTTTTAGCTTAATTGCAATTTTTGGAATTTTGGCGCCCATTTTAAAAAAACGCCCTCTAAAGGTAACTATCATACTCCTAAGTATTTAAATATATTATATAATAGGAGAGAATTCAGAAATAATCAAAAAATGATTTATTTAGATTTCATATATTGTTTCTAGCTGATCATATACCATTTCTGAGAATGTGGCGGGCCTTTTGAAAAGCTCTCTAGAGAGAGTTGCCACATTTCCAGAGGTTGGACAAAATATTCTTGGCAGCATCCTTGGAAAATAACCAAATAACCAAAACATGCTCACTTTATTTATACTTGTATTCAATAATAAAATTGCACATAACGGTCCCAAATAAGGCTATTATAAACGGATTTTGGCAGCCATTTGAAATAAGCGCCCTCTATGGTACGTATCATAACTTTAATTATTGGAATAGCTTTACACCTAATTAGCATTCGAGAAAAATACCCAAAATGATTTTCATATTAATTATGAGATAGCTGTTTTTAGATTTATATGCCATTTTCTTGAATTTGGCAGGCCATTTTGAAACACGCCCTTCTAGCGAGAGTGCCCACATTTCCCAGGACGGTTGGACCCAAAAATTGTTCAGCGAACCCTTGAAAGTACAGAAAACACCTTCAAACCTTTTCTTCCCAAACATTCTTAGACGGGGACTTAATTTTGACCCTACTAATAAGCCCAGGTGGTAATTGTAAGGCATTCCAGGATGTTATGTGCTCCACTTAATGATTTTAATGAGATTCGGTTCAAAACAAAATTACATTCATTGATGATACCACAATGTTACGTTCAATTATGTCCCCACACTAAAAGTAGCATTTGCAGGTCAATTAATAGCCACTTGTCTCACCGTGGAATTTAAATACACAGAAATTCTGGCACTATGTATGTACAGGTCTGCACTCATTGCAGATTCAAAACTAGTATAAACTACGATGTTATAACTCCTTGTTACTCGGCTGGCAAAAGGTCTCTCAAGTGAGCAAGTATATTGTAATCTGGATAGATTTTCTTCCAAGTTCTAGCCCCCCCTGGGTATAAGCCCACCCTATTTTGAAGTAAAATCTCCTGGAGGGCATAGAATGAGTGCTTACAGTACTAGATGTGCTCATAGTTCCCAGAAAGGCAACATTATTTAATGGCCTCTCAAGCCCTATTATGTCAGCATTAAGTTGCAGATGATATTTCCAGTTAGGCCTAATTGTTTAAAGATTATTCTCTGCAATTTCTCATCATTTCTCACTTATGTTTCTTACAACTGCAGCAATACACATTGATTAAACTTGACCTTACGTAAAGATATTCTGCACTTTCCCGATTCAACATTTCATGAAAAATCTGGAAAATAGTATGGAATCAGAAAATGGAATTTCACTTAAAAACAATACAATATTTTAGAAATATAATTGAAAGAAAAATTAATTTGAATCATTTGCAAAAAAATCATACGGCCGTTCTCATATATGGAAGAAAAAATAATTTCTTAAACATTCCTGAAGGCGTTATTCATATTTGGGACAGGCACAAGGCAGACGATTAATGCCTTGGGCCATTGTAGTCTCTGCAGGACTTTTGATATAGGCTATGTACATTTTTGCTTATTTTCACTCAAAAAAATCACTCAATGTCATGAAGCTCTCCATTTTACAAACAGTATTGGTAATTTTTCTCAAATGAGGCATTTTTTTAAATTTTGGGCATTTTTTCAACAAAAAAATCCAATCCAATTTAAATTTTTAAAAGTTGTCAAAAAGTCCCAATAATGTACCAAACAAGAAATTCAAAGTTTTATAGAAGAGGATTTTTAAGTCAAAGTCGTAGAGTACACAATTCCCTTGATATACACACATCTTAATGTTGTCATGTTTACACAAGAGGCATGCTATCACTCCCACTAACTTGTTAGATATTTTCTTTATACATTAGAGCGGTGTTTCACAACCTGTGGGGTCGCAGGCCCTTAAGAATGGGGTCGCGAAGCTAACTTTGAAAAAAAAATGTTCACAAAGTTCATTTGAATAATTCGGGAAAAAAAATCATGAAAAGGTGCTCCTCTTCTAAAAAAGAGCTAAAAAAGGGACCAGTTTAGATACCTATGAGCAACCCCATTGCTCGGCATTAGACCAGCGTTGAACCATAAATTTTCCCGGCCCAGGAAATTGAAAGGCAATTGGTCTAATCTACTCAGCAAAATAAACACTTCCTCACGTCCATTTAGTTGTCTATCCGGCCCATTTTAGGGGTCAAGCCGACCTAAATAGCCCAAAACTGAACGCCCACCGGGAATTT
>JAMKCH010019108.1:0-22776 GCA_023653785.1 Ophioderma brevispina | reverse complement strand
CGTAGAATACAAATTATCTAAAAATTTGCACCCTTGTCTGGCACAACATCCATCAAGTATGTTTCAAAATTCTTCAAACATGCCTGCAGCTCCCTATTAATTGCCCGTAGGAAAAACATGCTGGAAGTCCTTTCGGGCACCATAGAAAATACTCAATTATCTCCTGATTGCATAAAATCGACGTTTCGACTTCAGGCTTGATTTATTACATTGGTAAGCCAGTCTATTATGCAAAAAAAAAAACCAAAAAAACAAAAAATAATACCAAAAACAAAAAAACTAAAACACAGTTTTCTATTTATAAATATATTCGTGTCTCTTTAAGGGTGTTTTTTACCTTGTAAAAAATACTGCTAATAGGGTACATTTTGGGGAGACTCCCACATCGGAATACAAGTGCCCCAGTTAATACGTATGTTAAAAAGGAAACATAGATAAACAATCTTGAAAATTCAATCAACAATTTATTGGTCGTATTTAAAGAGAGACTTATAAACCTATATAGAATTGACTGACATCTAAATTCTCCCAAAAGTTATCGCTTATTCTGGTGGAATTTATTCAATACTTTGGTTTGATCCCATTTTTTATTCCCATATCATATTACATATTTTCATGCGATTGAGCACAATGAATTCTATGGCGTTGGGATCCCCCCCAATTATTGATCTAGCTTTCGTCTCTCGGCCAGAAACAATTTCTACCTCTGGTGTTCATAGCCTGGGTCTCAGTGATCATTTTCTTATTATCTTGTTCGTAAAATTACAATATTCCAGATCAAGTCGCCTCCCAGAATTACTAAAACTAGATCATATAAGAATTTTAATTTAAAGTGACTTTGTTAATACTGTTAGAAGTTTTAAATGCGGATCAAGTTCCATACATGTCATGATGTTGATATGCTTGGATTATTTGGAAAGATTGTTTTGTAAGGCCTGTGAGGCACATGCACCAGTCAGAGAAAAAACGTGTGAAAGGCTCGCAACCAGAATGGATTAATAGCTGAATTTTCTGATGCTTGCAAAACACCGTGATTACTATTTGCTAAAGCTAATAAATCAAAATGAATCCCCATGATTGGGTTCATATGGCTAAAAAATGTATCGTACAAAGACAAACCAATATGCGTCACTTTCTTAAAAAGAGATTTTATTCAGACTCTATTGCTGAAAATGTAAACAACTCTTAAAAAATTGTGCTCTACTATTAATATATAAACTTGTTTCCAAACAATCATCATCTTCTAGCATTTCTGTTAAGACCGATGATGGTTTCACATCTATAGCTAAAGATACTGCTAAGTTTTTGAATAACTATTCACTTCTGTAGGTTCTCTTGCAGAAAGGGTTAATGATGAAATGAAGACGGGATTTCACGACAAATAAATCTAACTCCAAATGTGAGTCTATTTTTCAGGTTTTGTCATGTTCTCCAGGTTTGTTTATAGCAGATATGTGTGAAGGTCAACAATAAGTCCCCTGTTTTTGATGGATGGTTTTAGTGTAAAACTTCTTAAGCTTGCGGCTCCTTATATTAGCAATTCCCTTGCTTTTTGTTTGTAACCTTTCATCTTCGGTAAATCAGTTTTTCCGACACGAAGGAAAAAAAGCCAAATTACCCCTATTTTAAGACTGGTGACAAATCAGATGTGTGGTAAACTATCGACCTATTTCGTTCTGCCCACTTATTCTAAAATAAATGGAAGAGCTGTCATAATCAATTGTATTCATACCTTGTTCTAATGGACTTCTTTCTGATAATCAATCTGGCTTTCGTGCCCAATTCATTCCACACCTACTACTTTGCTTGATGTACAGGATTTTATTTTGAATAATAGGGATGAGAGCGAGTGACTGGAGAGATTTTTCTTGTATCTTAGAAAAAGCGTTTGACTGTGTTAACCAGCTCTTCTTACTGAAAACTTTGGCCAAAATGGTATTATGGTCATGAAATTCGTGTTTCGATCCTATCTCAGCGACCGAACTCAGGCAGTCAACGTTAATTCTACTCTTTCTGAATTCCAAACATATCAATATTGGTATTCTCAAGGCTTCGATACTGGGTCCTCTTATATTTATTATTTTTGTCAATAGTCTTCCAAAATAGTGTTAAACTGTAAAGGTACTATGTAATGCTGAGAGACAACCTTCTTGTACTTCAGCAACAATCCGCATACTGTTGAATTGGAACTTCAGTCAAACTGAACCTCGTCTACCGAAGGGGGGTGGGTACCACCCCCCCCCCTTCAGGTTTTTTCCCGGCTGCTAAAAACCCCTTTTTGGTGCCAAATTATTTATGTAATGTCAATTGTCATGTTCCCCTCTTTTTCCAATAAAAAAAATCCACCAGGGTATAGGTAAGATACAGGTGATCCAAAGTGATCGATAGGGGGGGGGGTGGTAACCCCACATCCTCCTCTGCTATTTATTATTTTTGTCAATAGTCTTCCAAATAGTAACTGTAAATGTCCTATGTAGCTGATGATACAACACTTCTTTGTACTTCAGACATCCGCTACTGCTGATTGGAAACTTCAGTCAAATTTAACAAAATTTATGAATGGTTTGATGAAAACAAAACTCCGTTAAATGCCAAGAAACCAAGTTTATGATTTTGGTACACATAATATTCTCAGTAAATTCAGAGGTTACTCTACACTGTATAATGATACATATAGAAAGGGTCGACCAGTTTAAAATCTTGGTTAATTTTTGAGCCTTTGATGTCTGGTAGACCATATCAATCATATGTGTACATTAGCGTGTGGTGTTTATTAGAGGGACTTAAATATTATGTTCCAAAGGATACTCTGATTATGCTTGCTAATTCCATTGCTCATTCCCATTTTGATTACTCAGCCCTGTTGCGTTCAACCTGCACTAAGGTCCTTTTAATTCACTTCGAATCTTCATAATAGATTAGCACGTATAATTCTATCAGCTGACATCAGAACTTCCTGTTAAAGATATGATGAGTACACTCCAGTGACCAAACTTAATGATAGGGGATATAATCAAAGTTTAAGCTCATTTTCAAATGTTTTAAAGGTCTTGCCCCGCATACCTTTCTGCTCCCTTCACTTTCATGCACCTCAGTTCATTTAAGGGTACCAGAAGTCCAAACCACCAACTCTTTGTATGAACCATTTTGGACCTTAAATGCAGGTTAAACCGACTTTCCATATGAGAGTCCACTAAAAATCTGGAACGTCTTCATGCAGATCTCCCTGTGACGATAATACAATGAGTCGTTCACAGCTAAAACATCAACATTTGTAAATCCTACTAAGAATATTGTGTATATTTGCTATGCTTTTGATATCTTGTGTTTACATTTATATTTATATTCACACTTTATTTTATTAATAATGTATGTTTTGCCATTCAATGTTTATATAGTACTTATGTTATCAAGTACAGTACATTCTGTACAATGCAGGGCCTCCTTGGAAATCAGTGCTTTGTGTCACAATGAAGGTGACTACCCTGACCTAAATAAGCCTTAAATAAAATAAAGTAAATATATTGTACAGGAAGTGGATATCTTCGATCAATATTATCATAGAGCAATATTCATATTACCTCTAGCTTACTGAAATGTATATGTAACTTTCAGTCCCAAAGTATTACGGCTTTGAATAGGCGTCATCAACTGGCAGTTCGAACAAAAGGGCAAAACATGTTTTAGCACAGAAAGGTCTACCTCAGCACCACATTCAGTACAAAGTAGCATCAGTATAGTTACATGGGGAAATGTTAATTAATGTTTTGGTTTATTTTTGTCATCTACAATTTTACACCAATGTTTTTCCATACAATTTCAGGAGAATCTGAAAACTCATGTGTGTCATTTTTAAAAATGTGTTCTTGGGTGTCTAAGAAGGGGCAATATTTGGTACTGGGTAAACCAATAAAAGTGTTTAAATTGTTACAATTTAACCAATCTATTCGTTTGCTCATAAGGTTTCTAAAAGTTATAGTTTGCAATACTTACGACATATTGCTTTAGTTACAATAGGATCAAGAACGTTCAAGGTCCTATTTATAGCATGGTCCGATTTGGTTGAAACTGGTTTTAAATCGTTCATGAGTCATACTAAATAAGAAAATTATATAGATGCGTGTTTCACCTTTTCAAGTAAGAACTTTTGCAGATATGAGTATGGTCTCCCATGACCCTGTGCGAACACGGCAATTTTGCCCTCTTAATTCTATCAAAACGTTCATTGACAAACGCGATCTGTATATTTTCGCGTTCAATAGCCATGTTCACACGGTCACCAAACTCCAAAGGGTTTGAAACTCAGAGGTGAAAATTAAATCCAATTATTTTACTTTACTCCAAATTACGTCCACACGATGGTCGAAATTCTGAAATCATCCCCCTGACCATTCTCCTCCGCTTCGCATTTCGGAGTGTAGACCGGAAGTCACCATACCGGAAGCCGTGCACTTTCGCGCGTGATATTCAAACACAGGAATTTGTCAAAAAGATGTTTTTTTTTTTTTTTTTTTTCATATTACCTTCTAGCTTACTGAAAATGTATATGTGAACTTTTCAAGTCCCAAAAGTATTACGCTTTTAATAGGCGTCATCAACTGGCAGTTCTGAACAAAAGGGCAAACATTTTTTAGCACAGAAAAGTCTACCTCAGCACACATTTCAGTACAAATAGCCATCATGTATAGTACATGGGGAAATGTAATTAATGTTTTGGTTTAGTTTTTTTCATATACAATTTTGACACCAATGTTTTTCCAATACAGAATTTCATGGAGAATCTGAAAATCATGTGTGTCATTTTTAAAAATGTGTTCTTGGGTGTCTAAGAAGGGGGCAATATTTGTACTGGTGTAACCAATAAAAGTGTTTAAATTGTTTTAAAATTTATACCAATCTATTCGTTTGCTCATAAGGTTTCTAAAAGTTATAGTTTGCCATACTTACGACCTATTGCTTTAGTACAATAGGCTCAAGAACGTTCAAGGTCATTATTTATAGAATGGTCCGATTTGGTTGAAACTGGTTTTAAATCGTTCATTGAGTCATACTAAATAAGAAAATTATATAGATTCTGTGTTTCACCTTTCAAAGTAAGACTTTTGCAGATATGACTAGTGGTCTCCCATAGACCCTGTGGACCACGGCCATATTTGCCCTCTTAATTATCATCAAACGTCATTGACAACGCGATCTGTATATTTTCGGCTTCTATATAATAAGACGAAATATTTGGCACCATTTTAAAACAAAGCCTTGAACCCGTTTTGCCTTGCAACTCTTTTTCTATAACCCTCAGGCAGGGCAAACTATACGTTTCTGTAATCCTTGAAAGGTACTGATCATGATGGTATACTTTATACTCGATTCGCGCTGATATAGGGACAACCTGTACTTTTTTACGGACAGCACTCCTAATCCGTGCCTTATTAATACTGTGTGCTCTACGGTCAATACGATGTGCAGTGGTCTTTTTTTTTTTTTTTTTTTTTCCGGAGTGTTATTGGAGTTTGAGTTTCACCCCCTAGTTTTTTAGGGGATAAAACCCCGCTAGACCCTTGATAAAACTCCGGAGTTTAAACCTCCGAATGCGTCCACACGGCCAAAAACTCCGATCGACACTCCAGAGTTTTGAAACTCCGGAGTTTCAGCCTCCGTGTGGACACGACTTATATAATAAGACGAAATATTTGGCACCATTTTAAAACAAAGCCTTGAACCCGTTTTGCCTTGCAACTCTTTTTCTATAACCCTCAGGCAGGGCAAACTATACGTTTCTGTAATCCTTGAAAGGTACTGAACGTGATGGTATACTTTATACTCGATTCGCGCTGATATAGGGACAACCTGTACTTTTTTACGGACAGCACTCCTAATCCGTGCCTTATTAATACTGTGTGCTCTACGGTCAATACGATGTGCAGTGGTCAAAACATAGAGGTCACTGGTAAGAGTAACCTACGTTAAAATGTGAAATACTACCTGTATAAGTCAGGTGCGCTACTGAATCCTGAATATGGTAACAATGGATTTTGAGCTATCCACACAAGTGATATGAGGCCTCATCATTACTTTCATGCGTTACCTAACTAATACGACTAATACAATAATCAATATCCACTCATAGATGGTCCAGCGTAGTCCTTAATAGTTGCATCATGTTCGATAAAATATTTGGAAATAAAAACCTTGGCCTAAACACATTAAAATTCAGACACAACTTTGTAATTAACGTCGCCTAAATTAAACTTCTTTAGTCTCAAGAATACTTTGTCAGTGTAGATTAAGGAAGAGTGTATGGGACCATACAATATAAGCATACCGTGTATAGTGCTCAGAAAATTATTTTTCCATGCTAACTCTGTTTAATTCTAAATATCGTTTTTAATTCCTTAATTCTAATGTCATATTCTTGAACATGTTCAAACAGCGTTTTTGCAGTGACCACAAAAAGCGTTTTAATTCCTGAAAATCGTTTAACAGTGAAGTGATATGAATGATTTATATATCGATTGTATTAAACTGTACAAAGTTCAATTCAGAAAAGTACAGTAAACAAAATTAAGTTTTTTTACTTGGTCCTTTTCCTTTCAAGTCATTTCTATTGTTAGGCAGCGAAGCGACTTCATGGATCGATTAAAATGCTTCTTCCCTATTTCACCTAATGGATATGGCCCAAAACTTTTCCCCAGCTCCTATATCAGCGCGAATCGAGTATAAAACACATTTTGGCTCCTTTTATATTTTGACCCCCGTTTTAAGCCTTGCCCCCTAGAATACACCCAAGAACACATTTTAAAAAGTGACACCATGATTTTTGGAATCCTCATACAATTTTGATTTAGAAAAACCTTGGTTGCAAGATTGTATATGAAATTTTCACAAAAATACAGTTCCACGTGTACTAAGCGATTTATTTCAATGATAGCTAGTCAAATGTGAACAAGAAGAGTCCTTAAAAAGGACAGTCTTCTGCCTTTGAAGTGCACAAATTTGTGAATTTGTGAAATGAAACAAGAAATTGAGTTTTGTAACACAATTTTTGGTTTAAAATTTTGTCACATTTACAGTGCAACAGTTTTATTTATGAAGTAATTTTAATGTTAAAACATGTAGTAAGTACTATTGTAATGAATATAATGCCAAGTATCAATCGTAATGGTCAACCTTTAATGTGAAACAAAATGCACTCAGTTTCGTGTTACTGTTTGTGGTACGTCTGGTGGTTTTTTAAAGTAGAAATCACATTGCATGGAACACCAAACTACACTGAATTGATCATGATTGTCCTTTTAAATGGAACTTCTTGTCCAATTCAAAACCCGAATCACTATTGTGTAGTAATACCTGTCATACATTGCTGTACAAAAGTTGTGCCTGTTTATCACACATGAAATATTGGTCTGCATAATGAATTATTTCTATGCTATCAGTGTTAAAATATCCATACAAGCATTGCAATTTTTTACCGCAATTGTATAGTATAACATAGGAAGTATTATTTTAGATACAAATTGTGAAGTTATTCCACAGTCCAGCAAGACATTGCAATCTGACCCAACCAATCAGAAAAACTGTTACATACTGCTATCATACAAAGCTTGGTGAAGACTAGTCTCATTTAAGACCCATATAGTGCAAGCCTGTTTTGCAAATGCTGTAAGTAGAATATATTGCTATTATTGACCGTGGTCGTGGAATATGAGACTCTTACACTCCAAGGATTAGTATCAGTAACACCTGAACAGTGTAACACACAATTAAAGGTGCAACGGGAGATTTCAAGTCGTCCATATTTTTGTGATATGTAGTGATTTCATATAGATTACACATGCGATAGATTCCCTACCTTTTATTTAATAATAATAATAATAACAATCTTGATATAGCGCCTAATGCAGAGGCCTCTAGGCGCTTCACATAGAAAGGAGCAATATACATAATATCAATACGACAAATACCCGACAAATACAAAAATAGATTCTATAAATTCTAATGTTAAAACAACAATGATATACATCAATTATACACAATTTCAAAATAACTTTAAATTTAAGTAGAAATTCAAACATATATATATATTGTGACCAACAGATAGAAGACAGTTGCCTCCCATACTAAGAACATATGGGGATACACCTGAATCGTCAGCTGTGAGGATCTGTGTGTATGTACCCCACAGCGACATCGGTTAAGTCTTGATCTTTCCTGGATTCAGATGCCTCTAACCCTACCTAATCTGATGAAAACAACTATCCTTGGCAACCGGATTGGATGAAGGTAGAGAATAAGAAAGGGAAAAAAATCACAGAATTATAATTAGTGATTGGACTGCATCAGAAACAGGATACGTATCAGGAGCCAAAATGTTGTGTAAATAGGAATGTCTTCAGACGTGACTTGAAAATAGTTGCTGACTGAGCTAAGCGGATACTGTTAGGGAGTTTATTCCACAAATGTGCTGCTGCGTAAGCAAAAGATCTATCACCATAGAACTTTGTTGATGAGTTGGCTGATTTACTCAGCTGGGAGCAAGAAGATGATCTCAAGGTTCTCGGTGGTATTTGGCTACAGAAATAACTTAAAATGAAAACAAAAGGTGATTTGCATATCTTTATATTTCAATAGAAAACAGGTTGAATTTCATATTTGCTCCTATAGGAAATTAGAAATTTCACAATTTTTGGACCAAAGAATATGCCATCAATTTCAAAATAGCCGCCAAAATTCAAATTGGCGGCCAAAATGACGTTAATTACACTTATACTGCCTCTTAGTCCTTCCTGTCAATGTTTCTCAAGATGGCTGCCCAAGATGGCCTCCAAAATCACCTTATTTAGCCCTAAACCTATTCAAGTTTTTCATACCATTTTTTTCTCGGTGATTCTGCCATACCTAACCTTATAATGGGCTTTGAATTAGCTTGGAAGACACCCAAGATTTTGGATCTGAAATTCAAGATGGCCACCAAACTCTAACATGGCTACCAAGTTTTATACTTCAAAAAGGGTTCTATTTGCCCCATAGATTAACTTTTTGTGTTAATATCGGATTTACTGGATGATACTGGAAGCCAATTTTGTTGTGTAAAATAGTCACTAATCTTTGTATGTATATATTATGTAAATATTACAAGTTTACTCACAGTAGGCTAAGAAACAGTGTCATTGTTCAGTTGTGATGTGTTTATTGCATATCTGGACACCCTACCGTTCAGCAAAGCTGCTGCCAAAGATCATATAAAGTGAATAGACTAAGTATATGCAAATGCAGTGCATAATAGGTTTCCTACTCTCTCTGGTGAAGACAAAAGTTTCAGTGCAGAATATAACACCCCACACTGCAAAAACTGGGGTGTTAAAATTTTAACACCAAGTCGTAGTCAAGCTTGTTTCAGAACTGAAATTGACCCTTTTTATTGATTTTTGCTGTTTTTAGCCTATAACTCTTAAACTTTACATTATAGATAGTACAAACTATACCTTTCCTGAATCCTTGTGGTTAGACAAATAACATGGTATACTTTTCAAAATGATTGGATCAATTTACAAATTTGACCCCTGTACAAACTTTGTCTTGCCCCCTTCTCCTTAAGGCCACCATTTGCTGCACTTAAGAATCACGTTTCCGGGGTTCCTGTCAGTCTGTCAACATATTTAATCACTCAAACCTTTTGTACTTGAGATGTGTTACAAATGTCTGTTAGCTCCCGGGTTATTTAGTATCCTTCCATCAGGAAGGAAGAAGAAACAGATGGTATGCATCAAATATGGTTCCCCTACCTGCAATTCCCATCACCAACTTACAGTCAGAAGTCACGCACCATGGCTTAATTTTGTTTGCTAGAATCATGCGTGCAGACGCGGTGTTGATATATTTTAAAGGTGTATTCACTAGATATCTTTGAGAAAAGCTTTTCACAAAATTGAGTTGATCCCGATCTTGCGGTTTTGTGTTATGAGCAATAGCTTGTTTCCCACGGTCCCATAGACCGCTGTGCTGTAATTTCTGTCCGTTTATGGACAGAAAATACAAAATTGCGAGCAGATGCGACCGAATTCGCGCATAAAATTAGGTAAAGGCTCATCATATGAAAATCTCAACCTTTTTAAGGAAAGTCGGGGCTGGGGTGTTGTGGATCACGAAATGCCCCTTTAAAATGAAAGGGGTATTTCAAATACAAGATTGTCACGGGCTGCGGTATTCAATTCAGCTATATTTGGTGACATTGTAAGCAGAGAAATCTGTTATATAAATTATGAAAATTAAGAACTTTCATGATTATTTTGAGTTGTCAAAATATGACAAATATCATTTTAAAGGCTGACTCAGATTTCCCGAGGAGGGCGCCCTCAATTTTCTAACAATTCGTGTTTATTGCATGTATATAAGCTTGCCCATATACTAATCACTGTGTGAAATAGCTAAGCTCAAATCGAAGTCCTTCATGTAGGAAATCACAACTTTTATTAAAAAATTCCGGATCCGGAAATTTTGTTATACACAGTGTCCTATGGCACTGCTATACTGCACACGAAGGTTTACTGCATCAAAACGAAAAATCCGATTCATTTCAAACTTTGGAATTGTGCATTTTAAGTGACTATCTTTAGTTTTAGTTGACTATTTCTAATTAATACACAAAAAAGTTATATTTCAAAATCTCTCAGATTATAAGCTTGGTTAACAATTGTGTTCCATATTACGTCCCTTTGGCATTCTTGAAGCAGTGGTCAATATTCTCCGAATGCCAGATGACGAACCAGCTAAACTTTACGCTCTTTATACACCAAATGCAAATGCAAATGTTGCGCCCACAGGCGGAGTGCCCATCTCTCTGTCATTGGCGTTTGGCCAGACTCCCTCATATAATGTTGCTGTGGGGGATTCGCCACTCCTCCCGCACAGCGAGTCTGTTTTGCATTCCCAGCATATTCTGGTACTCATTTATACTCCTGGGTGGAGAGAGGCAAGCGAGGTAAAGTGCCTTGCCCAAGTGTACAACACATTGGCGACAGCGGGGCTCGAACCCACAACCTTATGCTTATGAGGCGAGCGCTGATCCACTGCACCACATGTGCCTTTATACACCACCATGTGGTCAAAAGAGACAAGGTCGGAAACGTACATTTCTATCATATGTGCGTCACCTATTTGGGGATAGTGGAAATATGTTGCAACCAGACCAAATCACAACCTTAGCCCAGGACCGCAGCAATTGGAAGCAGCTTAGTCGCCTGCTCCGCAGCCGAAATATGATGATGTATTAAATAAGGAAATACAAAGCTATACCATTATCAATTCGCTATAAAATATGTATGTTTATCTTCTGTTTGAATTGAACGTGATTACGATTTTTGAGTATTTTGGTTTTTACCTACATAAATATATCCTAGTTAGACAGTTAGACAGTTAGACATCATTTTATTCACACCTCATCTTCCATGATTATACATTAATGGCAATACAATAACGTTATCGAATTATAGTGTTTAAACAATGGGAGAATTATACAGTGTATATGCAGTATACTATAATGAATACAATAAGCATCCAAATTTAAATCTATAATAATTATATATCAGTATTACGTGAGTTGTAATATAGTTAAGATTTGGTCATTTAAACACAAACGATTATAGAAAGATATAATAACATTTTGAAATAATAATAATGAGTATGGGGAAGATGTGTGTGGGAGAGGCCATTAAGATCAAAGGAACTTTAAGATTGACCCCACCCAGTAGAAAGTGGGACTTATTGTGGGCCATCAAAGGCGGGACAAAAAACAAAACAGACAAACACAAAACAAAAACATTCAAAATTAAATTCTGTTAAATGGATGTGATGATTGTAAATAATGTGTATAATATCAGGGTATAAACATAACGTTGAGATGGCGAAGTAATGAGTGCTTATATCGGGAAGAGTGCAGCAGAAGAAGCACAACGAACTGGGGGCCTAACCTAATAGAATGTTTATAGGCCAAGATGTTGGCGACAGCTACGGTGTACCGATTTAAAATTTGAATAGTATATAAATGTTAACCGGAGTAATGGTATGTAGTTTATGCAATGGAAGTTATGGTTTTATGTACATAAAACCAAGGAAAAACCAAAAAGTAAAGAGGATATACCGTAATTAGTATTTGGAAATAAGTTGACTTTTAAAATTTGATTTAAATTTATTGATTGCATTTGATGATTTTAAATTTTGGTCAAGGGAATTCCATATCCTAGGACCGGAATTTTTTATTGAGTATTTAGTTAAGTTCAAAGTGGTTTTAATGGAATAAAATTGTTGGCATGTCTAGTGTTAAATTTATACAGATCTTTGTGTTTACAGACTGTCCCAATAAAAACCTATACAATCAACTAAAAATAAAAAAAAATAAAACTGTGCATTTTTGCCAGATATTTTGATTTTATTGTTCGACAAGATCCTAAGCTAAATCCTCGCTTTTATTCCATCCATTTTGATGGACCCTAAGCGGAGATATTGTGAGTTGAACACAAGGATAAAATACCACTTGGGCCAGTTTCACCTGAAGATTCAAGAAACTAAAGGTATAAGGCGTGTAGCATCATTGTGGGATTAAACCATTTTCAAACAAAAGAATATTGTACAGATCAGATTGAATGTATTATCATGCACTGAACTAATCAATATATTATTTTTCAGTGAAAGCACCAGAAACTATTATGTTGTGGGTGAAATGAGGGACTCACTCTCAGGTGGACAATAATCATGAAATGCATGGAAATTTGGGGAATTGACTGCTGAAACTAATGAAAGTCTACAAGTCTGTTGAGGGACAAATGTGTGGACAACTCTCTAATGTGGAGGAGCAATTTACCCTTCCCCTATTCCCCACTGCCTCCAAGATGCCAGGGAGGAATATGATGAAGAAAGCAGTGTTCAACAAAGAGCAAAAAAGGAAAGGATGGTTGTGTTCAAAGGTGTCATGTTACTTTCAATAAGGGTGTTTTTGTGGGTCTACCTTCTGCTGAAACCTGGAGTAAAGCTGAGACAACAAGACTCTTTGGAATTGAATCTATCAATGCTACATGTATTTATTAGCAATTATAAAGTTATAAATTATGTTATATTACAAGAAGCAGCACTTATACCTACTTTTTATTTTAATTTTCAATAAAGAATGTCTTGAAGGTGATTTTCAATATCAACTTAGTTGATATCAGGATAGCCGAAACTGGCCCAACAGGTTTTTCAAACTGTCTCAGATAATTAGCTATAACTCCTGAACCAGACCCCCAAATTACACCAACTAAAAATTCCATGAAAGCTGGAACACTCTTTTTTTTAAAAAAAAGAATCAGTAAAACTCCAGTTGAGATGAACTTAAATTTTGGCCAAAAAATTAATCTTTCATTGTATATTTTTTTTTGGGACAGTCTGTATAGAAGAAGTTTTCAAATGATTTGGGAAGGTTATCGTTAACATAACGGTACATGAAGATTGCTGTTTGAAGCTTATTTATATCGAATATGTTAAGTGTTTTTAACTTGTGGAATAATTGTTTAGTATGAGTTAAATATGGAGAACCAGTACAAATACTGCTTGCTCGTTTTTGAAGTTTAAACAGTCTATCAAGGTGAATTGGATTATTTTGAGTTCCATGGACAGTGAGATAGTTAAGTGTATTATTCGAAATTGCCCAGGCAATATTACTGTATGAAATAAGGGAAGAACAAGAGTATTGTATAATGTGAACATGATATTAGGTGTAGTGTGTATTTGGAGTCCCTCTAAGACACCATCTCTGGACACTTGATTTGTGATCTTGGAGCTATGGTCTTTCTCAGTTTCACTATGTTTGTCAATTAAACAACGCCTAGAAAAGTAGCATGGCTGATTTAGAGGGGGTCGCACCCGCGCGCGCCCCCCTCTATTTTTTGCAGAGTACAGGCGCCGGGGCGCCGCTAGAGCCAGGAACGCACTATAGATCTATAATAAAAGTTACTCTTTACGCACATGGCGCCCTGTAAGATCTCTGAGAATGACGGTACAAGGTGTCAGGCGCCGTGTAGCACAGTGTGTGTGCGCCCACAGACGCATATTTACCCCCCCCCCCCCCCGACTGGGAACAAAATGGAAAAACTAGTGTTCGACAGGCGAGCGCATCCGAGCTGGAAAAAATTTGGCGCCCTGTTTGAAAAAGGGGGAAAAATCCTGGATCCGCCTCTGAGTAGTGTTATTTATTACGGGATTAATGTTGGAGTTATCAATTTGTATGTTGAGTTTAGGAAGTTTGTTAGACTTTTTTTGTGAAGTGAAATGGTTAGTTTTTTTTAACATTAAGTGGAGCTTATTGCTTTAAACCATTGTTACATGAACCATTTCAAGTGTTGAATGTTTTTGTAGAGGTGGGCAATCGCCGACTCTGGAACGTCGAAAAGACGTCGAGAGTTTTGAATTACACCTAATTTTATGTTCGAAAATCAAATCGATTTGACGTCGTCTTAAAACGGGTCGATTCAATTTGCATTTTTCGACGTATTTATAAAACCGTCGACCTGTTTTCGACGTGCACGTCGTTTCGACGTCGCTCTCAACGACAATGGCCGCTGGGCTAGGTTGGGATGAGAGAGGAATATGTTTAGTGTCAATCTCAAAATGGAACGAAAGAAAGAAAGATCAGAGGAAATGGGGATGTCGTTCACATAGAGAAGGAAAAAGAGGCCCGAGTATAGAGCCTTGTGGGACAAAAAATAACACCAAAACACCCTACACACCGCTTCACATGAATACGACCAACGGCTGAGTATCAAAACAGGTAAATTTTCTTTATCTGAAAGATAGTCCTGCAATAATCTCTAAGGGAGTTTTCCCACTTATTCCATAATGGAAAGCTTTTTGTAGAATTTAAATGTTCTATGGTAGCGAACTCCTTAGATAAGGTCAATAAAAGATACCAATGTATGATTATCATTGAAAGAGCCGAAGATTTATCATAAATGTCTAGTAGATCCAGATCAGTGGAATGCTGTTTCTTGAAGCATATTGATTGGTGTGAAGGGATATGTGGTGCGAAGAGAGAAAATTGTCAGCCATTGTAATCAGGCGTGCGAGGATTTTATGAAAATGGTAGAAGTGAAATAGGGGGCTGATAATTTGGAATGAGTGGCGGGTCCGTCCTTCTTGAAAACTTGAATGACTTTAGTCAACTTTCAGTTCAGCAGGGAAAACACCAGTAGAAAGGGAAGATTAAAGACTTGGCAGTGGTTGACAATGAAGGGGGCAGATTTGTTTAACCTACAGAATGGACTAACAGCTCATCAAACCATAACTCTTACCCATTTCGGATTTGGAGATAACTATCAAGATTTCCTTGGGTTTGTTGATTGAAAGAAACTGATTTTCAAAAGGTGTCTTTTAGAAACTCATGGAAGCTGGTTGGGAGAATGATCTGACTGGCTAATTTGGAGCCAATTTCAACAAAGAACTTATTGATCTCTCAGCAATGTCTTTTGGGATCCTAACCCCTTATGCTTACCCACATAGATATACGTTGTTATTTCCAATCTTGCATTTAGGGGGTGGCAATCTTATCCGGTCCCTTCCTCAGACCGAGGCTACTTTTTATATCCTTATTAATTTAGATATATAGTGTGTGGCGGGTGGGCATTTAGTAAAAAATAACACTTTATTCCATTTATTAACAACCCGACGAAGATACAACGAAGGTTCTTAAAATCATTTATAAGACGCGTTGGCCCTTTCCTATTCAGTAATCATCACCACGCGGGACGATTTATTCAACGGATGTGAGGAATATCAATTACACACAGCAGAAAATTGTCTATTTTCATTAATTCAAATAAACACGTGCGAAATTAAAGGCTGACTCAGAGATTTCCCTGATTAGGTCGCACTCATTTTCAAACAACTCGTATTTTTTGCATGAACATAATGCGTTTCCATATACTAATCATTGTTTTGAAATAACGAGTCCTTTCATATTGAAAATCACACACACTTTGTTATAAATCTCTTAAAAAAATTTCCGGATCCGTAAATTTTTTTTAATACGGTGTCCTTGGCCACTGTTATACTGTGCATAATTTTACTGCATGAAAACGAAACATGTATTCATCTCTAACTTGGGAATTGAACCTTTAGGAGACTATAATTAGTTCTAGATGACTATTTTAATTTCTTCTACTCGAAATCATTACATTTCGAAATCTCTGATTCAGCCTTAACTGGAAAAACCTAGACATAAAAGTGGAAAAGTGTCTAAACGTCCGTGCTTTCTTTTATTCTTCATATCTCTCACTCGATCGCTTCCGTATTATAGTCATGTCCAACATGATATATCAGGGCCATGTGTAAGGAAGGCTGTTCCCGTTTCTGGCATTTCTGTTTTGGTTAACGATGGAGAAAATCCTAGAGGGTGACCAATACTGCCTGGCCTTTTCAGACTTTTGTCTGTATTTTTATTTACTATATTAAAAAGTAATTTGGGGGGTATGATACATGTCTTTGATCACGAATTTTATATTTATATTGCTTAAAATATCAGGCTTAAAATTAAAGACGTTTGGTCAAGTGAGTAATGTTGTATGGCAATTGGTAGGTTTAAAGAACTTAATAAACAAAAAACGGAAGGAATATTGCCATATGGTTTTTTCCATTTTATATTGTTAACAAACCAAAATATCAAACATGAGTTTCTAATTGTAACTCATATGTTTCATATACTTTAGAAATGGTACGTTAGCCTAATTTCTTGGATTACATAACTAAATATAATCCATACGACCAATGAATGCCGATGGAACTAAAGCAAGATGATATTACATATATCTGACAAACGTTTTTCTTTTTCCACACACATAGGAACACATATGGCCCCGACTATAGCCCATCCCTGCTAATATATTTTTGGGCTGCGACAATTGTGTGGAATAGGGTGAATCGTATCAGGTCAATTCCACGGTACGGAAGGACATTTCTTGCATGTTTTGTTTTTGGACTTTTAAAGCCAATTGATGTCCTACGTTACCATGCTCATTAATTGTCAAGATTCATTAACGAAAAGGTGTTTTTAATTGAAAAGTTAACTGAAACTTGTGTAACTATAGCATGCATAAATTATCGAGTGTATTTGACATTGAAATTAAATGCTTTTCATTTTGCATTTTGGGTTTAATTTCCAAACACGGATTCAACTGCACCTCCGCTCCGTTACACCCGTGGAATTGCTTTCAGTTTGAATCGATAGTTGCGAAAGCCGGGGTGGCAGGAGATAATAGTCCTCCGGGGCTCACAGTCCAGACAATTGTGAACAATAGGGCAATCGTTCATTTTTTTAACTGTTCACGGTAACCTAGTTGCACGCTGTATTCCGTTGTCGTCTGTGGAGCTCGGACTATGATTACTTTTCACATTCACACCGTTCAATACGATTTGAAATGTTTCTTCTGTAAAATTAGTCAAAATGCACTTACGTTGGCCTTGGATCCGCCGACGATATGCAAACTTTTTCATGAAACATAACCCCGGGTCGAGCCACTTTATCAAGTGTGGATATGGTTCGGTGAACATTGACTCATAGTCCGGCTACAAACGGGTATAGGGCTGCAGAAGAAGGTCCACGATCACTGAACCGTAAAAATAGTACATGTTGCGTTTTTTGATAGAAATCGGTTCAGAAATTCCAAAGAGGCTTACCAGATGATTTTTAACAAAATTTACACTTTTAGTTTTAAACAATAGACTATTTGCATAGATTTGCATACATTTTTGTTCTGAATGATCGTTTCCAAAAAACTATACTAGAGAAGTCCACATCACATCACTATGGCGGTTTTTTTTGCATGGCAGAGGACATTTTTAAATATAATATTAGTAAACTAAATTAGAGATATAACACGAAGAACATGCCATATTTATGTTTTTTTTCTTGAATTTTTCAATAATTTTAAAAAAAATGACTTAATATTTTCACCATTTTTACATGTACATTGTATCATTTATTGACCATAGTGATTATGAATAAACCAATTACTTACATTTGTACATCTGTTTTTATCCAGCCAACCAAAATTGGTCACTCTAGCATTCCGATCAAAATATGATGCATTTACAAAACATCATGAAACGCTTTCAGTACCGCAACAACTCGTATTCTCTGCATTGTCTGCAAGGCTTCTGCACACGTTTGTATAGGCAGCCTGTCTAAAAAAAATGGTACATCACAAACCGATTTTTTCAATATTATACTCAACTAAATAAGTCCGTATGTACATCACATTACAGAGAAAATGCCAGGCTTTCCAGGATTTTTGTTTCCTCTCATTTGGCCTTTTCAAATCGGAGATACTCCATTTACTCTGCGAATCAAAATCTGAGTTTGGTGCCACTTTCCTGGTTGAGTGAAAACGGTGAAATGAATTTGTTAAACATAAGTTATTCACACTTGGGCAGATTCTAAAATCTTTAAAAGGATTATCACTTTCAAAAGAAAAACCTCTAAAGTTACTTAATTGATTGTGGAAGTTATGATCAGGAAGTTCTTGTCTTTCAGATAAAGTTGATAACATTCGACATACTATTCTTTGTTAGAAAGAGAACCTGAGCGGCATCGGCGTACAACAACCTGGAGAGAGGTTTTTATGGTCTTGAAGTAGCATGAAACGCAAATTCCTACCAACATTTTTGATACTTTGCTACATTTGATAATTCCAATTTGATTGACTAATTATTAGTAAGCACAAAATAGTGCAATATTTCTTACACCATTTCTTTGGATTTGGAAGTGTTTATGTTGGTTGCAATTACTTCCTTCTGGCATGATTTTAACAGATACCAATTTTTGAAATAATTCAAAGTTCCATTTCATTGACGTGCATAAGTATTTGTATTGTTTATTATTATGGAAATAAGATATTTAATCATTAAACTGATTACGTTGACTATTAAAACTTGTGTCGATAATACAGACTTTCTTTTGTTTACTTTAATCTGTGTTTGTTTCTCTTTCAGAGTTGCATCTTTTGTTTTGAGGTTGAAGACAGCATTGCATAACTGGGCGAAGCAACTCTGCCCATGCATAAAAGTGGACAAAATCGATTTTGGTGTATCGCATTAAATTGATTATATTCATGGATTGACAAAAGCAAATAAAGATGAAACAAACACATTGGAAAGCCTTGTCTTTGTTCTTTAATATTATGCCAAGTAAGAATGACTTATTTGAATTCAATATCTAACCAATTTTTTTTTCTGATTGTACCATTTTTTTTTTTGAGACATGCTGTATAGTGGATCGTACATCACATTCAACGGCGTATTGTGACCTACGACACATATCCATTTGTAAGTCTTCTCTGGTGAAATTACAATTTGACACAGACCACGTAAACCTAAAATAGTTTTGCTAAAATCTTTCATTACCTGTCCAACTCTGTACCTACATACGTGTGAGGAGCGCGGGTCTCGGTCCTTCCACATATGTATTTGGTAAAAAAAAAATTAAATTTAGCACTAACTCCGGGTTTGAACATTATTATACAGCTAGTATTCCTTAGAAGGTGTAATACTTCTACCCATTGCATTATGCCAATTGCATCAATTTCAAGCACCTTCTTACTTTTCCTTTTTTTTCCCCTTTTTTTTATTATTCCGTCTTTCTTTATAATTATCTGTAATGTGTTTCTCTGAAAATGTTTCTTCTTCATCTCCTCGATTTTTGTTTATGTATCTTTTTTTCCATTTCAACCTCATTTTTTTCGAAATTGGGGGGGGGGCCTTCCCAAATTGTTCCGGCGTTGTTTACATTTTGGCCCTGCGCAATAAAGGCTTTTCAATTAACGCATTTTTTTCGCCACGCCCTTCTATTCTTGAAGTTGCAAGATTGTAAGACACTGGAGGGACGCAGGCATGTTTCAATATCAATATACATTCAACTCTCTATCCTCCCCCTCCTTTATTCCTTCACTTTTTCCTTCCTCCCTTTATCCCTCCTTTTCCCGGTATCCCCGGTGTGCTTGAGCACAACTTTCTGTCAGACCCCGTGTGGGGAGGGGGGGCAAATTAATGTGCCCTCTTCCACCCGCCGGTTTACGCTAACCACCGCTTCTGTGTTTCTCTCGTTCCCTTCCCCGTCCTCACCACTGTAAAAATTTCAGTACAATAAGTCGTTTGTGACTGGGAAGCTGGGACTCACAGGCCGTTAAAACAAACAGCGGTTTTTTAACAGTTATTTGCCCCTTTCCGAGTCTCTTTTTACATTTATTTGGCAACAGTTCCAGTCTCCGGCTTACAGATAAAACGACGTTTCTTTTAAGATAATTTTTAACAGTGCCTCTATCCTAGGATACATCATTCTTGTTTTCAAGATGGGTTATCGTATTCGCTGAAATCTAAAAAATTTTATTGCGAGTGGCGATCTTTCGTATACTTTATAGGAGAAAAGACTTGTATATATTTGTAAAATAAAAAACAACTACAAAGATTATAGGTTTTAGAAATAGTGTTTATTATAATACATATTGTTACATACAAAATAAAATACGCTTGACATTCATGCCATACTCGTACGAAATAAATAATATCAATGTAGTATTATTGATAAAATATATTATATCACAAAACGTTTTCAGCAGTTCTGTAAAATATTCGATCATATTAATGATTTGGTTCAATCAAGTTACCATTCATTTAATTAAACTGAAGTTATAGGCTAGAAACTAGCCAACAAGTAAAGGATTAAGTCACGTCTAAAAATGTACAAATTGTAATTGCACATGTACTTTTTAAAACAAGGACAGCTTGTTTCTTCACAAGTAAGATCCCGCCAGATATATTAACATGGACAGAGTTTAAACCTTTTCATTTCTTTCAGTATTTCTTTAAAAAAGTCCGTTAAAACTAAAAATAAAAAAACACAAACCACAACAACAGCAAAATCAAAAAAGGGTCAATTTAAAAAAAAACACAAGCATTACATTTATTACTTTTGCGAATATTCCATCTTGTGTTAAGTAAGAAATGTTTCATATTGAAATTAACCATGAAGCGAAATCGAACTCGATACAGGGAATAGCAAAGGGGGAAAAATTTACCCACAATATTCATAGAACAAAACAAAAATCCCTAAAACGTTGCGTTTTGAAAACATTGTGTCTCGATGTTGTTAGTTTGAAAAAACATGTTAAAAATTTGTAAAGCATAGATAGCTTAAACGGTATCACTTGCATTGAGGTACACTAAAAATCTTGTGAGGCCTAAAAAACTCTTTAAAAATGTTTTTTTTTTTTTTTCTCTTTTTTTGTTTATTTTTTTTTTTTTTTTTTTTTTTATTCTTATTTTTACCAGTTTGACAATTTAAGTTCTGGTCAATCCGGATCTATTAAAACAATCTCGCGCTTATACGGATATCTAACATAAAAATTACAATTTGGAAGCAGAAAAAAACTGTAAATAACACGGTAGTTAGGTAATGAATAACAATTTAAAAAAAGAGTAGTGTTGATACCCATGACCGTGTCATATTACCGTACATTCTACGTGCTATGTTAACCTTAACGTTTTAATGGAAAATATGACCTATGGAACATTCCACCTCTTTGCTTTCTAATATGTGTTAAGTAACGTCGTAACGTTATTAAAAATGCAAAAAATCTTATTTTCTATTTTATTTTTAATTAGACCAGTTAACAGCAAGTTTGAAACATGTTAGGGCCTGGTTATCTTGAAATAGGTCGGCCTGACTGTTGCACACTGGGCAATTGTATTCTGTTAGCGTTTAATACTATGGGCAATAACGATTCGCATGGATGGATTCGCAGGCAACAAAGAAGTGACGTACGATGTTAACTGGTCTATAAATAGTTGTAAATTTTTTTGGTAGAATTCGATTCCTACTGTTTTGGTATTTAATATATTTTTTCGTTCATTTTGAAAAAAAAGAGTTCCTATTTACCATTCTAACTGTAAAGTTATATAGTGTAGTGGATAAGGTATAGGACTTGTAATCTTAGGTTCTGGTTCGAATTCGAGCGTAATCGGTACTTGCATAAAAATATTAATACCTGGTTATTACCTGACATCTGAATTGGTCTCCATATGAGACAAAGGATGCCGTTTAAACCTATTTTCTTAAATTTCCCCTCCTTTTATTGTCTTTTTTTTCGAAATAGTTTGCTAAAATATTTTTACATCCACATAGTTACGTAGGCAAACGTTGTATGAGGTAATAGCTACAACGTTAAAATTTGTGAGATCGTAAATAACGTCTTTATTATTAGATTGTTTAAAAAATAAAAAAAATAACGTTGAATCTGTGGTCGCGTCGTATTTACGTTCCATTTATTTTACGGCCCAGTTCGTTTACGTTCTTCACGTTGAGTCCCAGCTACCAGTCAATACGGCGTTTTTTTTTTAAGTTTTATTTTAAAGTGTGTCTTGCATGCATGTGGACATGTATTTAACAAAGAAATCAATAAAAAAGTACCTGACAAAATGTAAGCATCTACTTTGAACCGGTGTGAAAGGAGATATGGTCCGCAGGTCTCACAGTCCGGATCCATAGAACAACAACGGAATAATGAAGCGTGAAACTAAGTTGTGTGAAGAGTCAACTGAATCCGATTGCCTATGTTCACCATTGTTCCGGAAGTGAGAACGGCGGACTATATCTCTGCCACCAAGGTTTTGAGAAGGCAAGGTTTGCTTTTGTGCCTAAAGTGGAATTAATCAGAGGTTACAGACCTAGAGAGCACGACAAAATTCACTTTCTTCCTTTCT
>JAMKCH010019107.1:0-23369 GCA_023653785.1 Ophioderma brevispina | reverse complement strand
TTTTAGTTATGTTCCTGATATATGTACCTACAGATAATCTAACATTACAAGTTTTATCTCTCCATTTTACCAACTAATTTGAATAATTTGTGAGGAAAAATGTTGACTTTTGTGTTTTCAGAAAAGGAAAATAACATTTCTTATATAGATGTACTTGAGAAAACTACACACTATCATTCTGCACCTTGCAGGATTTTCTCTTATACCTCATATACAGAATGATTGCAGCAACAGAGTGTATTCGATAGCCTTACTTAACCCTAATTAGCATATTTGACGCAAAATGCCAAAATTTTCTTTTTATAAAAATCACAATGTCAAAATCTGAAAATTTCAGAATTTTTCTATGAGCAAAAACAAACATAATTAATTAACCTAATGAGCTAATTAATGTTCTTAAATTGGCCCTAATAACATAATTATTTTTAAACAATTTAAACCAAAAATGTGCAAAATTTAGAGTTTTGTTTATTTTTCCTTCTTGCATTTTGTGAGAAGTTTACAAGCTATCATTCTTAAATTTTATGGTTTCCCCTTCAACCTTACCAACACAACTATTAAGAGAGGTGAGTTGTATGAAATGTTACATGGCCGTATTTGCATATTTTGCAAAATGACATCTTTGAGATTTTATTAAATTTTCGCATTTTGTAGGAAGTGTTACAAGCTATCATATTAATTTTTTCAATGCGTTCTTCTTCCAACCTGTACAAACACAACCTTGTACATAATGAGTTGAAAAATTTATTTCATGACCCTAATTTACATATTTTTATCAAAATTTCGCAAAATGGATATAAGGCTGTTTAGACCCCAGTTTCAGCATCATCCCCCAAAGATGCCATATTTTTAAAGGTTTGGCACTCTCACTCACCCAAAGGCCCCTATTTTTTTTGAGAATTTTGAAAATTGACAACCAAAATCCAAACCCTACGTTTTGAAAATTTCAACTGTTCTTTTTTATAATTTAGCATATTTTTTGTCCAAATTAACCCTATTATGGCAATTTGGCTGTCTCTCACTCAAAGACCTCTATTTCCATGTTCCGAAATGTGCCTCTGGGTTTGAATCGCAGCCTACACCCCTATGAATTTCATGTTGGAGTTGCCTTCCCCCCCCCCCGTTAAAATTAACTAAGGGCAGGGTCATTATGTGTCTCCAGGGGAAATGGATGAAAATTGAGGTGGCATGCGAAGAAATTTGTAAAGCGGGAGGAGAGTGCAACAAAATGATTTTTGTCAGCAAAACGAGGAGGAACAATGAGCTTTCAACTTTCCTTTTTTTTAACTTAACCTTAAGTGCCCAGCTAAAAAAACTTCCGTTAGTGCCGCCGGGGGGGGGGGGGGTTCCTAGGGACCCACCAGATAACCACTTTCCCGTGTGAGTTTGATCAGACACTAAACACAAATAAATGGGGTTCACGTAAACCCCACATACAACAATAAAAATGAAATCCTACCTTTGACCTATGACAATTGAAATTGTCACTTCTTCTCTCCGCAAAAGAGTGGTTCGCACATCTCCATCCTCAGCAACTCCCTAATAAAGTTTGGAACCAATTGATGCTATCAGCATTAGAACGGTTATTGATTTAATTATTTTAATTATTAATTAATTCCTTCTAAGGTAATATATCTAAGCAAATAAATCCCAAGATTTTTAATTACTTTAATTTTTTAGTTTAGTAAAAATATCTGATTTTTTTTTCACGTTCGTTAGTGCCCCAAGGGGGGGGGTTTCTAGGAACCAACCTAATTATTCTAATGAAGCCGTGGACGGAGTTGTAATTTTTTTTGTATAGAGAAGCGTATTCATAATCAACATTAGCAAAAACCTCCTTGAAAAATTTGATTGCGTAACCGCTAAATCGCAAAAAAAACAATGTTGGGTCGATGGAACCCCCCCCCCCTTGGGCACTGATGACACAAAATGTGAATGTCATAAAAAAATTAAAAAAATTTGAAAATCCTCCATTTCTCCTGGTGTAAATAATGCATAAAACTTGCCCCGTCCACTAATGTAATTAAATAAGCATATCCTTCAAGAACAATTGGAATGGACCTGCTACAAGTGTAAAATTTCGGCATATTTATAATGGAAATGCATTTTAGTTTTTATAAATGCTCCATCCTACATCGAAGCCCATACCTCGCTACGAAGCGGGCCTTTTCCTCCTTCCTCTCCTCCCCACATAACGGCACAATCGGATGATTTAATGTCATATAGCATGTATTACAATACCTCATAATTTCACTGAGATACACACTATATATTTTGCGATCTTTACATCAAAACCTGTCATTAAAGTACAGCGCCGCCACGTGAGGCGCCACATGCAGCAATATGGTTGCCATTTCAAGCATCAGTTGGCATGCCAAGCTGGTTCATTGGGGGCACTTTACGCATTGCTCATATTAGTCTTCTTTTTGAGCGCGTTAGTGACCAAGTGCCTTTGTAAAATCTAAATTCTTTGATCATGTAATCTAGCATATCTTGTTGATTTTCTGGAAATATTTCGTTGTGGAGACGAAGGAAAAAAATCGCGAATTTTTCCAAAATAAAATCCAAACTCAAGCAACCACGCTCTGATTCCAATCACCAAACACCAGCTGTTAGCTGTCATCAGAACTTTCCAAAACTCACACTTGGAAGGCCTGTAATCAGTCGCACCGCTCCGATTTACACATTTCGTCAGTCCACCGTTGTCACTTAAATCACACACACACCATCAAAAGTGTGCCAAGCGGCGTGGTCTAATTTTTCCATGCGTTTCCAATTTAATGGGGCGTTGAAAGGTGCTCGGAAACTTGCTCATTTTGTGAGTTGACTTATCAAGGTATCTCACGCGCTAGCTACCAACCTACAATCTTATTTTTCGATCCGTTTTAGAAGTGAGAGGGAAGATGCTGCAACAACTATTTGAGTGGGAATTACATTGGGTTATCATTATTTGAATTGATTGAGGATTTCTGTAACGAATGTGTTTGTTTCCTCTACGCACCACTCCCACACCCTTCAGTGCAGTAGATCTGTCACCGTATTACGTATAGGTAACTGAACTGCCTAGTATAAGGTGTACACTGAAATAACATATTTTTGTATTGCTTTTATTTCGTGCTCAAACCAATTTTGAACGTCCCCCCCCCCCCCCCCCCACCCCTCAAATCATCCCAGGCTATTCTCTCATGTCGCAGCTTCTGAGACATTCTCGGTCTTGTTTTTAAACAATCTGGTTTTTTGCAAACGAAAAGACAGGTTTTTCCACCATAAACTATTTATCAAACGTTTTTCGAATCGAAAAATCCTGTTTAATTCGATAGGCAAGGTTTTTAGGAAGAAAAAATCTGGTTCTTGTGATGAAAACTGAACGCGTTAAGGCCAAGAAAAAAACAAGTTTGTCTCAGCAGACCTCGCGCATTTTGTTTAAAATTGGTCTTTTTTTTTTTTTTAATTATATTATATTGTTTCTCTTTGTTTCAGAAAAAAATTAAAAATTTGATCAAAATGCAATAAAAAAAAAGTTTAAAATGATTCCCGCCATTTCGCATTAACACCATTTTCTAAAAAAAAGCGCATTTCGCATTTTTGCATTTTTTTTTACATTGCTTCTGAGGCCAAATTGTTTTTTGGCCTACATTGTGTCAAAACCGAGCAGCTTTTTGAATCGCTAAATCTTTTTTTTTTTCAATCGAAAAATGAAAAACAACTTATCCAAATCGATAAGCCAGGTTTTAAAAAAGGGGTTTATTTTTTTTATTTTTTTTATTGTTTTCTATTTAAAAATTGGCAGTAGGCAGATATCAGATATAAAGGAATAATGGTGCACAGGTCAAGTGGTATATAGGTTTCACTTGAAAGCTGGGTGTCCATAAAGCCTTTGGGTCTCCAACTCAACGATAGGCAATTGTTTTCAGGAACGGGCCACGAAGAGGACGCCTATGGCATGAATTTGAAGATGAACTAGCATTTTCGCGTTCTCGCTTTCCGTATTCCGTAGGGGTTTGGGTTTGGTTTGAGTTACTTTCCGAACCTATTCGGGCATCTTTTGGTGATGGAGGGGGGTGGGCTTTTGTTGACTAACATTTTAAAGGCAGGTCAATTGCGTCGGTAGGAGTGACTCTATTTTTTTTTCAGGTAGGGATGTGCGGCCCCTATTTCCGAACTTGGTGCCTGGGAACTTAATTTGGGTCCGCAAAGTAGGGGCTTAGTAACTGAAATTTTGTGAAATTTTGTTGGCCGGATGGGAGCCGAAACTTACTTGCTACAATTGAGCTTTTGAGGCAAAAGTTTTACAAAATGAATACCCCTATGAACTAAAAAATTGTAGGCCTCTTCAACCGGGGTCTCGGGAAACAGTAACTATTAAATATATTGTAAATTTACAATATTATACGGACATTCTGCCAAAAAAATAGGTAAATATTATACAGTATACTCTAAAAGTTAATTTAATAACAGTCTTGGAATGGGTGCGTATTCGGTGAGTTATTTAAGAGCTTGGGAATAATGTAGGGATAAAAAAGCACGGAAGACCACACCAACCTAGCACCCGGGCCTAGCAAACCTTCTTATAATTTAGACCATCTTTTAAAATTAGGGCCCTATAAAGATACTTTTTAACGTAGGCCTATGTAGTTGGTAGAATGAATGCTGCGTATAATAATGTAAAATTTACAACAAGGACCAGATAAATGACGAAGTCGCCAACTTCTATAGTTTAACATTATACCACTCAAATGGAATAAGGTATTTACACACATTAGTGGAGGGGGGGTGTTTTTTTTTTTTACCCTGGAGTACTACATCCAGGGAAAAATGCCATTACCATTGCGAATAATCTGCAAAAAATCTGCACAGTTTACTAGTATGAACGAAAAAAAAATAAAAATATTGATCGTTTAGAAATTAGGGGTCAATTTGGACGTTGCCTTTTTGCCGCTTTCTCAACAGTGATGACACTATACAGTTTAAAAACAATGGCTTTTATGAGTTAAAGGCACTGTCACTCAGGGATCAAGAGTCATAATTATCTTTTCCCACCGTGAAAAAGTGACAGGAAAATGAAGAAAAGCAGGGTCAAAAGATACGAAACTCCATTCAATTACGTGTTGTAGTAAGTGTCCGTGCGCGTGAGGACGTTAATGACTTAAAATATCCAATTTTGGCCTTATTAAAGTTGACTTTCCGGTCTTATCACTTGCAGGGTAGGATAGGACACATAACTGGTCACAGAAATGGAACCTCAGATGGTTGATGAGTTTTTTTTCGATTTTTTCTGATTAGCAAATCACTGATAGTGCTTTAAGAAAATAGCAAATTAATTAGATAAAACAATAAATTGGGTGCGGATGACGTTTTAGAAGTTTTGTGGTGCCCCTTTCCGGACCATGTATTTCCCCATCGTTTGTACATGGAAATGAATTATCAATCATCAATCAATCTTTATTTGTTCATCATAGAATACAGCAAAAACAATCTGATAACAATTATGTAAATAATGCAGTACAGTGTGAAAAATAATCGTTACAAATTACAAGTAAGATGATTTTAATAATACATTATGAAGCAACCTGGTCAACTTACATCATTTCTTATCATATTATTATTCAGGTTTAAAAAAACAGGAAATCGTGAAATGTGAGTGGCTGTAAATATTAAGAGTACATACATTTCTTTTTAAATATGTAAAATAACTTAATTAAAAAAAATAGAATGGCTATTATTACAACCAAAATAGACACACGAAAGTATTTCCAAATCTCACATTCATTTACACACACCAACAAACACTACAACCAAAATACCCAAATTCGCAACACACGTATACACGTACGCGCACGCCCAAGTACTCGCGCAAAGTCCGACGCCACCCCCCCCCCCATTTCCGACTGGGAATCTAAATTCCTATAAATTGGGTACCAGCGCGATAGCTTAGAGGTTTACTCATTTCTATTGGCATCAAATAAGTACAAACATTCGCAATATGAAGTCACTGACATGACGTTCATAAGTTGAGGGAAAGTTATGAAAATAGGGTGCAAAATTGGGATTTCGCAATTTTACTGACTCAAAAACAAAACTGTTTTGTGAACTTAAAAGGCCCATATCTCAAAATGTCAGTTATAGCTATTCCTCAGCTCACAATTTTCAATCTACACGGACATGGTCAATCCAAAACTAACAAATAAGCTAATGTAGTTTAAGATATCAAATTGGGCTTAATTTTTTCCTCATTTACAACATTTTCTTTGTTAAAAATAACTTTGTCCACAGCAAAAGCAATTATTTATTTTTTTCTTTAGTTAGCACGTAGGCTTAAAAATGGTACAATTAGATCGGGCATGCAATAAACAACAGCACGGAAGCCCTTTTGAGTGCTTGAAGTGCACATACAATGGAGATGAAAAGGATTTAAATAATTTCACCATAAATCCCAAACCAGTAGATAAGGTATCAGAATGCGTGTACACATCGTAATGTTACCCACTGTTGTTACCAATGTTATTGGAAGTGACACCAATGTAGTTATGGGCTATGTGATTACACGATTCTTTCACACGTTCTCACTATTGATGATTTGCAAGATGCTATAATTTGGTTAATTGGAAACAGAGATTGTTACATGCTGCCAAAGAGTCAGGTGTGAAGAAGTTCACCGTCAACCAAAAGCGTTGGGATGACAAAGACATAGATAAGCCATTCAAATGCGACGCCAATCGAATCGGCGGCACCGTCAATATTTGAAATCCGTGAACACAATAAGAAGTCTAGATAATCTTTGGGATGACTATAGGTCGAAACAAAGTACTGTTAAGAAATTAATCCGTGAAAGACGATGCAAAAAAGAATCGATAAGTGTCTAGACATTAATCGAAGGGTGGGAAATGCGTGTAAGGACTTTTGAATATCTAAAGGGTCAACACAAAAGAACCAAACTAGTACACTTAAAATCCAATTCCGACTCCATTACTGATGATAAACAACTATTTCCGCCTTCTATTTTCAGTATGCGTTATTAAAAACAACCGTTTATCAAATTGGAAAATTACTTTGGGCAAGATGGCTTTAAATTTAAAAGGGGATAAAATTTTGGAAACTAAAGAACTTGTTAATAAGCTTTTCATTGGTCAATTCCGTAAATAACAAGGATGGTCAGGTACTTGATAAGATTGATATAATCATTGATGATGTAAGTGAGGCTATTGGACAGAGTACAATAATAAATCACCAGGGATAGAAACATTAATAAAGAAGTAATTAAAGTGAATGGGGGTGACACAATAATAACACGGTCATGTTGTTCAACGCTTCTCTGGAATTAGAATCCATGCCCGGACGATGGTAAGGGTGTAAGTTGTACCGATTCACAAGAAATGCGAAATTAGACCTTAATAATTACAGAGGCATCACTCTCAATTCTTGTGTCGCGAAATTGTACACAAAAATTATTACTAATCTATTTCAAATTTTCTTGAATGAATGATTTGCTCACAGAGATTCAAGGTGGTTTCCGCCCAGACAGGCGATGCGAGGAACATTTTTCACACTTAAGAGTAATCACCTCCATTAGAAATGAAAGGGAAACAAACCTATTTAGCATTCTTCGATTTCAAAAAGCGTTCGACAGTGTTGGGTGATAAACTGTTAATTCTGCATGGGAAATGTGTTAGAGGTGTCCATGTTTAATATTATTAAGAATATATATGAGAACGTGCAAAGTAAAGTTAGATTTGGAACATTGAAACGGATAGTCTTAACATCGACGAGGGTAGGAAACAAGGTTGTGGGTTGTCCCCGGTACTTTTTTGTATTTACATCAATGAATTGCAAAAATGTAAGGGAGAGGAATTTGGTGTTATAAATTCAAAACATACAATGGCTGCTTATCTGGCAGACGATATTGTCTTAATAGGGGATAATGAAAAGACTTGAAAAAGTATATTGATGAAACAGGTTGAATTCGACTGGATAAAATATAGATAAATTTAATATGATAAAATCTACGTTCTCATAGTAGGTAAACGGATCAACACCACCAAAACTGGCAGCTTGGTAACAACTTTTAAACAAAAATTTTTTTTCCAAAGAAAACTAATGAATATAAATATCTGGGATGATTTTCGGCAGAAATTTATCTGACCATACACATGTCGAGGACGTGATCGAAAAGGCAAATAGAAATCCATGGGGCGTAGATAAATCAATAATTAACAAGCAGGAGATTTTAACCGTGTTTTCTACGGCGACTCTTATGGAAACCATTGCACTGCCATCCATAACTAGCGTGTTCAGTCTGGACTGCGGGCAGCGAATCTGATCGTAAAAAATTGGAAAACTTCAAATGTTCAGAGGCAAGGACAATTTTGCGCGCAAGTAGAAATACCGCTAAAGAAGCACTTCATGGCGATTTAGGGTGGGACCCAAATTCTGACACTCAAACCAAGTTGTTTAATAATGAAATTTTTCGATCGCATCCTCCAAATATGCACCATACTAGATACCTCAAAATTCTTTTCACCAATCTGTTGTCATGATGAATTATGGTAAAGTATCAATGGAAATGGCTCGCCCACATAAAAGACTCGCTTGCTCTTGTGGGTTAGATCACATGTTCGCAAACGCAGAACCATGACTTAACTGGACTGAATCATTTAGTTCGCATTAAAACAGATCTGGATAATAAAAATTGGCTGGAGAATGCCTTAACTAAGAAAACAACTCGTTAAGATCAAATACAAAGATAACGCCCACGCCTCAGAACTATCTCCTGATGCCAACTGAACTTTTATGGTGCTCATCAAGTTTAAAGTTCGTACAACCACATTACAATTGAGCAAACATTAAATCATGGTCGGATCGTAATACAGGAATCTGCAACTTATGTACTGGCGAGAAGGAAAGCACCTCACTTTCTTTCTCTGCCAGGCACTAAATGATGTAAGAGGTGAAGAATACGCAAAACTAAAAAATGAACTCACACGCCAAAAGTTTTCCACAATTCTGGCCAAGGGGTTTATAGTGTTGTCTACGGGAGGGAAAATTACTTGCTATATCACATGATAATACGTATATTGTTGATAACACCATAGGGAAGATTTTTGATAAATTAGTAAAAGTTACAGTAAGGCGCTTGGAAATTAGAAAAGAGCTAATAATGATGGTAAATAGGTATCAAATATTTTAGTGTTATAAATTTTAAAATGCTCCATTTCTTATGGAAAGGTACATTATAATTGTAACGCCTCAAACAGACTAACTTGATATAACTAAACAAGTATAACTTAACTGTATATAGAATGTTATGTCTTAATGTAAGTTATATTTGTACTTGTTATGGATGCCCATCAATGATGTGTGCCACTGTATCAAAAGGTTTATCCGAATAAATTTGAATTTGGGAATTTGACGTGGTCACAAATGAGGTGATAATCTTCTACTGAGATCATGTGATCGATTTCACCATATCACATAACGCATAGATGAGGTATTTTAAGGACTGATCATGTACAGATAATGAAGTGCAAGCTTTAAAACATACCAGCGTATGGGGACAATTTGACATAATGTAGTATTGGAGTACTCGATTCTTCCAACGTGGACATCTCGCAACGAGCTATGACGTAAGATGTGCGATTTTTCATTTAGGTTTCAGGGATCGCAAGGAGACAACAAAGCAAAGATGTCTTCTTCAAAAGACATCAGACGTATTTCCATCACAAATATCCCTATTTCCCTTATATTAAAAAGGGTTTATATATAATATTATGTACAAACAGCAGAAGAATTCAAAACCTAAAAAGTTGCTTAGATTGCCGCAGCCATTTTCACTAATTAAAAATTACACCCCTGCAACCAAGTAAGGAAGCCGAGACAGGACCATATAGCCCACTTGAAAGGTTGAAACTATCTTGCGAAATAGGTAACACTCGGAGCTCCAACAACTTACGCAGATTTTATTCTTCTTCAAAACACTTTCTCTGCTTAAAAGATCTCTCGACAAATCACTTAAGAATCAGAGGTTTTTCCATTTTCTTCAGATTCCGATATTGCATATTAATCAAATCATTACCTTCCCCTCTACATCCCGTTTCTATCCCCCTACAAGTCTGCAATTACGTGGGTCGACCTAAAACAAAATAAGTAAACAAAATGCTACCTATATAAGCAACTCGATTACGACGACGAAAGCCGGTCATGCATGAGTGTATGGGAGAGAGGAGCGCCGTGACAGCGTGACGATTCGGAGTGTTCAGACTGCAAGTGAGCATGAAAGAGGGCCCCCCAATGGCCGGGGTCTAACCTGTCCGCCGCCCGAGTTTTCCCAGATATCTAATCCATAAGCACCACGAAGATTACTGATTCGCGGTGGCAGCGAGTGTGGCAGCATCAGTAACAAACGCACACACACGGTTTATGCATCGAGTGTATGGGATAATGAGGAGCGCTGTGACAGCGTGATGATTCCGAAAGGGAGCATGAAAAAGGGCCCCACTGCGCTCGAGGGATGTTTTACCTTGGTCCGCGCCGATTTTTTCCCATATATCTAATGCATAGCCCAGACGATACTGATGCGCGGTGGCATCCGTGTGGCAGCATCATAACAGCATCACAAACACAACACACACGGTTTTTTGTTAACCGCTCCCTGTTCCCCGTGACAGATTATTTTACACCCAGTTTTGTGTTCACCCAGTCCCTGTTCTCGTGAACGGATTTTACAACCCAGGGGTTTCAAGCAATAGTTTGGCAGTGACCCGCGTCCAAAGGAGCGAACCATGAACTGAACTGGGGACGACGAAAGCAATATGTAGGGCGTTGCCCTCATAAAAGCCAAACACACTCCTGTTTTAAGTTTGACGAAAACCAGTTGTTTATTTAATCACATCTAGTCAACCTATTGGTGCTGGATTAGAACAATAGAATATGGCTAGCAAACCGCTGGGCATTGACGTCACGGGTCTAGTGTTTCTATAGCATCGAGCTTATCCACTACCCTGGAAAAATGGTAACACAATTGTACAACTAATCTCACATGCTATTCAAACAGTATTACTGCCGGATATTGAACAATATGGATGGCAAACTGTTGGGCATTGACGTCACGGGTCAAGTGTTCTATATATATAGCGAGGAAAAAATGGTGCCGCACCCTTCCACCGATGCAGGAGGGTAGAGGGTTGGGAGATATGGGGTGAGGCATGGCCTGGTTATTTCTAAAAAGAGGCCAAATAATATGGTACATGTATCCACGAAAAGGGGAATATCTCTCAACATCCAACAAGGGTGGCAACGTTCATCAGTTTTTCTAAGATAGCAGGTCAGATAATCTGATCATGATGAAGCTTGGATTTAACAATTTCAACAAATCACCACTTTGAAGCAACCCGTCCTCACACTTCATTCTGTCCTCACTTCATTCACCCACTTTTTGATTAATCCTGTAGCAACATAATGATTGAAATTAGGACAGATACTGGTCAAACTGGCACATATTCGTTTATATCCAGCTGTAAACAAACGGGAGGTAATCATAAAGCAAGTGACTATTACAAAATTAGCTGATCTATATAAATGGGTCTCAAAATATGGGTGCCTCAAAACTTTCCAAAACCTTTTAGGAGTTTAACGGGGAGTTGAGTACTTTGAGGAACCCCTTAATTTGGAATATGGCGTTTTTTTCTAAGACGGGGAAGGTTATTTTTCTCCTTTTTCCTAAGTTTACCATAATTTGTATTGTCTTTGATATACTTTTTTTCTTTGTATGCGCTTTTATCAAGCATCCCATTTTATTGTTGGATGGGATATCAAAACCCACTTGTTTTTAAGAACATTGTGGCGATTGTCTTTTCGACTGCGGCTGGAATGTGTTTTACGTACACTGATTGGTCATTTGGTTTTATGATTACCATGCTGGCTTCTAGAAAATCAACTTTCTAGCTTTTCTTTTGGCGTATTTTTCGAGTGTTGAAGTGGGTTACCCATACGCAAACACCCGCGTTTTTCAGCCCAAATGACTGAAAGATGCATGTTTATGAATTGTTTCCTCATGTTGGCGCATATTTGATGGAGGGGGGTGGAATTTAAAAAAAAATCACCCACCATATGAGAAAAAAAACTTTCCCCACTTTCCAGTAAAAAAAAACAAACAAAAACAAACAAAAAAACTTTACCCCACACCTTTTAAGAGGGTTAAATCTTGTGCTACCTTTACGCATCCATGAAACGGCCCATGCACCAACGTGCTTCATTAAAAAATTAGCCTTACACCAGTTAAGTTTATTTTTTTCAGACCGTTTCTCAAAGTAGGCCTATATTACTATTTTTATAATTAACTTGTGATTTACTCTCTAAATGCAAAAGAGTGACTTTCACTCTTTTTAGAGTGACTACAGGGCCCACTCCAAAAAGAGTGAAATTTTATACCTTTATAAGAATACTCTTTAGGTCAAATTTTATCTTGATAATTGACAAAATGATATCATTTTATCATTTGATAAATTATCAAGAGTAAATTTGACCAAAACAGTATTCTTTGAAAGGTGTGAATTTTCACTCTTTTCAGAGTGGGCCCTGTAGTCACTCTAAAAGAGTGAAATTCACTCTTTGCATTTAGAGAGTAATACTCTTTAAAACCGTTGGTCATATATATAAGCATTATTTCAAATTGTTTCTATCAAATTTACATCGGAAAATGTGTTTTGGAAAGCGAATACGGACGCAAGTATTTTAGTGTACGCATTCTTGTGCACAAGTGTGTAAAGATTCGCATTTGCGTTCGCAAGTGTTTTAGAATGCGCACGTGCGTTCGCAAATGTTTTAGGATACGCACTCGCTTTCATAAGCGTTTTCGGGATAATGAGGATTATATAGGATGCACACGTGCAAGTGTTTTTAGAAAGAGTAAACAAACATTGACGCTAAGGATGATTTCCATTTGATTCCCAGTGTTTTAGCTTATGTGTATTTCAATGTAAACGGAACATCTGCAAACGTGAGTGCGTACACTAAAATATTTGCGAACGCAAGTACGTACCCTAAATACTTGCGACCGAGAGTGAGTACCCTAAAACACTTGAGAGTACCTGAATACGGTTCGGAACATTTCTCACAAATTAAAAATATTTTTGAAAAAAACACAGGGTTCGGACCTGATCATTTAGTGCATAAATCCGCCAGTTTTGGATTTTGTCCCAAATTCGATATTTTTTGATTTCGAAAGCAAAGACAAATTTTTCTTCCTCTCATTTGTTTTCAAGTCTTTAATAATCTTTATCCATTATCTTTCATATGAAACATGTCAATGGCCTTGTCTTCCACTTAATTTTCGCTAATCATGACTATTTTTGTGAGCACCGTAAAAAACAATAGCTTCATGCCAGCCATCTTGGATGTTCAGCCAAATTTTCGGTTAATTTGCAAGTTTTTTGCATTTTTTTGAACCATCCACGAATTTTGTTTTTTCTTCAATTTTTGCCAGTCCACAAGAACTATGACAATTATCCTTCATATAATACAAGTTAAATGTGTTGTCTTCTACTTATAGTTTATAATTTTTTTGGAATAAATGATCGAGCCGTCTATGTACACGAACCCTTGTGAAAAATAAAACTTTTACATATTTGCGCAAAACTCCTGAAATATTTTTGCAAAGCGCTGAAATATTTTTGCACATCTCTGATATTTGGCAAACTCTGAAATATTTTTGCAAACCTACAACATTTTGCAAAAGAAAGCAGAAATACATGGTCAAAACTCAAATTTTCATGCAAATTGGCGGTCCGTGGACAACGTAGAAGCAGTGTGAACATTTAAAATATAACAAAATTTAAATTTAGAACTGCAATTATATGCTCTTAATTAAGCACAAAGTATAAGTCTCTTGTTCTACGTAAATTAATATCTCAAATCTTATGCGGTGGCGTAACAAGACCGGTGTCAAATTGTGTTGTTGTGGTGGTGTTGGGAGGCAGAAGGGGTTGCGAGGCATTTTCTGAGGAGGCGGACTTTTGTGGGTCTCCTCCATAGACACTCGACAATGGTCCAGATACAATTAGTCGGGATTGAGCCCAAAATTTATTGGTCGAGCTTATGAGTGTGCAAAAAAACACCGTTTTATACTTACCTTTTAGACTGCGCCATTATAAATGGCATTAAACATCATAAAAGTTAGCAAATGGAATAATTCTGAATCCAACCTCATGTATTGTTGCAGGTTTACAAATTCACTCTCAGTAGGGGGGAATCGTATCCTTTCCTATCATGCTCATTCAATTCCACTTGTAAATATATAAAATGAAACGATCAACAAGAATTTAATGGGTAGCAATATCCTTTTTTCGTAGACGTGTTCCCCCCCCCAGCTATGCATATTCGCATACTACTCAATGTATATAGAGCGTTACGGATATAATCAAAGTTCGCTCGCCGGTTCCTTACATGTGATTGGCTAATACCTTTGGGTCAGATACTATGAAAACAATTCCCAATCCACGAAAAAGGAAAAACAACAGTCACCGAAATTGCAAACAACTTGTTCACCCGTTTACTCACTGGCACAAGATGGGGTGCTCGTCCACATACCCTAATTTTTACTGGTGGCGGTACAGGTCGGACACATTACGGGGGACTGACGTGCGCTGTGGGTGCGACTCTAGGTGGATCATCATAGTTTGTGGAAGGGGCCACCAGGAAATTCGAAGAAAAAGGTGAGTAATGAAAATATGTCCTTGTAAGAGTTTTTTAAATACCAAGAATACCACAGTTAAGTAAATCTTGCTCGTGTCCTTTTGATGTCCTTGGAAGAGCATTTTCTATTACAGAAATCAAATCAGAATATCTGGAAGTTTCGAGTATACTGAAAAAGCCATCTCTTCAACCTGGTGAGCAACCTGTAGCGTTCTGATAATAAACACTTTTTGTTATACCTGCATCCAAAGTATTACTCACTTTCAATTGATAAAATTTAATGTTGCTCAACGTTGGGAATACAGTGTGCTCAACATCAGTTGAGTCAAAACATGTTTAACTCACTATGGCCCAAGAAATCCTGAAATTTGAGCGCTCAATCCATTTCATTCCCAGATATAAACAAAAACCGCCTTGTTGTGGTTAACCCTCAATATTAGCACATTATTGAATAGAGGCTTTGCAACATGCATTATTGCGTCATCCAATCAAAAACCGCAAGTTTTGTTTCCCACGCGGTCCTTGATGGGGTGTATGTGCATTTGCCAGGCTCTCATATCAGTAGAGAACACAATGCAAATAAATCGAACAAGCACCTTAAGTCATAAGGTTTAAAATACAAGTTACTGATACATGTATGTTTATCACCATTTTGGTTAACCTTGCAAGGTTTACATTTGTCGTCTTCCTTTTTTTTTGGTACCTCTGGGTCTTCAAGACTGAAATTGTGCATCCTATGTTTTTTGGTTGGCTTGTGCCTAATGAAGTTTTTTTGACCAGATGGTCCAAATTGATTTGCGAAGATTTATCACCAACGGCTCGTCCTCTATTATTTAAGTGTATTACCGTACTTGTCCCATTATAAGTCCTCACGCAAACATTCACTTTCAGTTAGACCAGATTTGGTATGATCAACAAATCTGACACGCTGACTTATGTTGCAGTTGAAAAAACTTTCACATTCATTTGTTTTGCAACAAAGTTGCTTTGTCATCATAGAATCTGGGTAGAATCCCAAATAGTACTAGAATTTCGCGGTTCTCGTCTTTCGAATTGCGGCGGGGGTACCAAGTTAGGGGTTATTAGGTTCCGTACGGAACCTTATCAGACGTAACCTGGTGTATTAGTAAATTTTGGTCACCATACCTAGGGCCCCTCCCTCCCCCCTCATCTATGCTATACCCCAGAGCCCCTTTGCAACTATCAAACGGTGTCCACTTAAATACCTCCCCAGAGATCAAGGTCCTAATGCCACAGTGCCCTTTCCTAACTACCCAAGATCCCCCTTTGAATCTGTCTCATAGCCCCTTCCCAGCTGTCAACCGAGCACCCTTCTCAAGTAACTAAGATTCACCTCATCTAACACAAACAGTGTCCTTTCCCTACTACCCAGGCACCGTGCCTTCCGCACTACCTCCACAAACCATACCAATACACGAAAGTTCCCTTTCCATTTAAATATAGCAATACCAAATCTCATGGAGGTTCTAAAGCCTGATATTCTCCAAATCAATTTATAAGGCCCTAATTCAAAGACAAAATCAGTTTCCAAGTCCCTAGGTTCCAGAAGTGGGAGACACCCATCCCTTCCCAGATTGCCCCCGGGTCTCTCGACCTCTCGCTATCATACTCTCACTTTTTTCCTCAGAAGCTTAAATTTGAGCCGAATTTCAGTCCAAAGCCTGCAAGTTTCCTGCAATTTTTTTAAGGCCTATTATAAACTTTTGTATTACAGAATGGCCTTCACCCCAAATCACCATCTGAGAGTTTCGCGCCGAATTCGATCCATTTTGATGTAGAGCTAAAAAAAGTGATTTTGTAAGCCCCATAGACTATCTGTGTAAAATTAATATTGGTCGACCAAAAGGAGACATTTTCGCTCTAACTTCCAAACCAAACATCGTTTTTTTTACCCTCAAGATTTCACAGGGTAAATGAGAAAATTAGAAGCTTTCTTCAGATACCAAAATATCGACCCTTCAGTAAAATCTGGGGTCCCTGGGGACGAGGACTATTAGCGATCGGACAAGGACCTTTAAAAGACCTCAGTTCCCAGCCCCAATTCGGAAGTCGGCCACCACACATATCCCTACCCAAAAGTTGAGTTGCCCCGCTCACCCCTCACTCTCTATTACTCTCACTTTCTCTGATATATTCTTTCTATTGTAATTCCTTACAGGCCCCACATTTCCAATCTACATGTACACAGTATAACAAAATACCTCAACAAAAAGATCAATTAAAACTATGATGACAACATGTCATTTTAAGATATCAAATTGGGGCTGATTTTTCTATTTACAACAATTTTTGGAGATAAACTAATTCTTTGTCCACAGCATAAGCAAATTATTTAAAAGTTATCTATTTAGTTAGCAAGCAAGAAATAAACATTGTCAATGATTAGGACATAACAGTAGGCCAATAGCAGAGAAGCCCCTTGGAGCATGCACTTACGTGGCAAGGACAATAACCTGTTATGATGCATGTATTCACATCCCACAACAACAATGTATTGGTAGCTTTGATCCAGGGCCTTGATCACATCTTTATTCTGGTATACCTGTGTTATTCGGGATAATTGGACACAAGTATATGGGATATTGGATATTGTGGTTACTTCGATCGTTATACATACCATTAGAGGCCGCCCAACAAATTAGGTGGATAAAAGGCTATGAGATAAATCATTTAATCGACTTCACCAGATCCCATAATAACAAAAAATAGATGAGTCAGACTGTATGTTACAGTTTTCTCGCGATGTTACACTATATTTTAACAAGCATGTGTGGATAATTTGACTTTGACACAATGATTATGGGGGTGGTATTGGATTTGACGGTCGCAACCAACGAGCCATACTGGCAAATATCTGATACTCGTTTACATTAGCTAGGTAGGATTTTTTTAAACGCACTGATTTCGCTGTGGGATTTCAAGTCTTAAAACACAGATTTTGACCGAGATTTCCTTCAAAGTCCTTTGGTGGTGGAAGTGCAATAACTAGCGCGGCCGCACGCAGTGCTGGTTAATTTTGTTTACGGCGTTGGCAAAAAATCGAAGTCTTTCCAAGACTATACACACTTGAACTGCCAAATATAAGGAAAATGTATATTTAGGGGTTCGTACACTTCAGAGGTCAGGACGGAGAAAACATGTATATTTTGTACCAATTCATGGGTACATACTACATAAACACAGTTGTTTAGGTTCAGTGAGGCATGCAAAACGAAGTTAGTCATCGTCTGGTAAATTAAACCAAAAGCAAGCATTACCAGTAGATTTCGTTGACATCAATAGATGAGTCATGCAGTTTAAGTATCTAATGTGGTAGCTGACATATCGGTATAGTGGCAGTTGACCTGGCTGGGGAAAATATTTATAGTTCAAAACCTGGCTAGCTTTCAGGAGCAGATAATGGTTGCCAGGTCGGTCGTTGGGTGTCTGATTTGATACCTTGATTTTTCCACATTCTTTAGTCCACATTGTAAGTGGAACCTCTCACAAAAAAAGGTAAATTTCGGGACCGAGGCCAAACAACACTTGGTATCTTCTTTCGTTATACATCTTAAAATGTTCTCTTTAGAAATCATCCCCATATGCCTTCAGATTTCCATATTTTTTTACATTTTATTCACCACCTCTCTCCAAGCACACTCACTATACATTTTCTCCGATTTGATACCCCCATTTAGGAACATGGAATATTCCAAATTGGCATGGGTCTCTAGTTTATACATTTCTTAAAATAACTTGCCTCAGAATCCATCCAAAATCGACCTTTTTCCTCACCAACACACAACACAAGACCTTTCGGCCCTGAAAAGACTTCCACCACATAACATATCAATTTATAGCTCCCCCATTTCTGCTCCCTCTAACCAAACCGTCGACAGAAGTTATATTTTCAATCACAATGCAAAAAAGGCCCGAGTAGTAACCTATCACAATACGTGCACATTACTGTCTTCTGCCCACACATTTTTGGGACCTTCAAAAGTAACCAATTTCCAATATACAGACTAACGTTTGATAATTAGTTTCGCAGTGGGAAACTTAGTGTTGTTTATATAAGGCATCGAGCCATTTGCTCAGCCTACTCAAAAGGATTGCGTGCTGTTTTGTTGTCCATGCCTGTAGAATTACAAAATCAGGCGATAGCTCATTTGTGTCTTCCACAAGCTCTGATGTCACCAATTGTTGCACCACTTTTGCATACACTGTTTGTAGTTTCTGTCTGTGGAATTTGTTTTCTTTGATTTTGAAAAAAAAAAATTTGTGGGCAGGTTTTCCCGGTAGTGTTTTGACTTTTGTAAACCATTTCTGTTTTCATGGTTTGGTGATTTGTCTTTTTTTTAATTTTGTTGTTTCCGCTATTGATTTGCATTTTTCGCATATGTCATGTTTTGTGTGTGGTAGAAGTAACATGTATTGGTGTTGATCTTGTTGGTAAGCATGCGGATGTTGTTGGAACTTGGGTTTTATGTCTATGTCTGTTTGTGGTGTGTGTTGATCTTTTAAGCACGAATGATTTGAAATAGGTTATTATGACTTGGCTCAACCTGTGGTATGCGTTTAAGTATGCCTGAAGATTTCTTTGATGACTTTTCAAGACTATCCTTCTCATCTTGTCAAAATATTAATTCTATTTAGTAGCTCAGAGTATCTTTGTGCTAGCGTAGTGTCGGCCTGTGTGAGATTACCAACCTGCTTTTCTCTTTGTTATTTTTAGATAATTCTGAATTAGCCTGTTTTTAGGCTAGATTTGATTACACAAAGATTCATGCTTGTGGAAAGTCTCATTTGTTTGTGTCCCATTGTAGAGGTTAAGGGGTGAACATTGCAGTTTGACAAATTAGTTTGGTTTCCAAGTTTGTTGTGTCCAATTTGGTTGCACCTGTATGAATTCCTACCTGTACTGTACATGGCTGACTAGATTCACTGGGAAAGATCAACCCTGCCAATAACCTTGACCAGCTTAAATGCCCCCTACCGGCGTATAACAGGATGTTCTTCGCCCAACTCCAACACACAACTTATACGTCCTAGCAGAGGCTCCACCAGACATTCTTTGATGTAGCGACGTGCAAGAGCGTACTGCTAAGTGTCCTGCCAGAGACCATTTCTACCCCTTATATCCAGATAGAAGAGTTTCTTAAGCAAGTCCACTCCTTTGAAACAGTCTCTCAGGAGGTTAAGAGAGTCGCCTTTTCGAAAGAAAGACGTGCTATCAACAAAGTACATCTAGAGATATTGAGGCCTTGTGAGCATCTACCAGCATTGAACTGACTCCTCGTGACTGAATGCGATGTCTCAACAGATTGAGAACCAAACCCGATCTAAGATTTCCTGCAGAAGGGGGCTACCTGGAAGCGATCAGGACACTACCTGCGATTGTGGAACAACCACGACAATGGAACAGCTCTTGGTCCCATGCTCACTGCTGGAGCAACAATGCACAGACAGGGATCTTGCAAAGTTCAGTGAAGCAGTCCATACTGCACCACTTCTGGCTGGATCAATTTTAGAACCACTGTGTTTGGATACAAAAAAGAAGATGAGCGAATCAACCATTTTTCTTTGAGATAATCGTATTCGCTTACGGCCCGTTAAACTCACAATACATATTTTTTTTAGAGTAATATAGGAAATACCATGACACATTGCTAGATTATAAAACCATCAAGTATTAAAAATTTTAATAGGTCAAAATTTAGCATTTTCCCGTTCGTGGCCAGGTTAACGGCGGCCATCTTGGAAATTTTGAATAAATCATCAAAATCCATTTTTCTCAGAAACCATATGACAAAAATCATGAACCAAGTCTGAAATAATTTTTTGAAGTAATCTAATGCACTTACAGAGTAAAAAATGATTAGACTACCTGCAACAATAAATTGGTCTGTGAGCCCATTCATGAAGGTTTTGGGTGATTGGTAGTTAAATGGGCGTTTAAGTACACGCAATTCCCGGAGAATTTAAAATTAAAGCGCAATTTTAAAACCCCACTAAAATGTATCTAATTTAAACCAGGTTGGGTATTTGTATTTAGTGTGTGTTTTCGTCTGGTGCACGGTTCTCTGCAACTCATTTCACAGTAGCAATGCCATATTATTCTCACCCAGTTTAGGCACTGTATACACTTTTGGCGCTCAACCATAAAACCAATCGGGCCTTTGTAAACTCCAGGGGTAACAGAAGGAGTGAGCACGGTAAAGTAGCAGGATATTGGAATTGGATTTCGCCTAGACGGATATTCGGCTAGACGTACATCCGCCTAACGACATTCGCCACCGTTTTTTTAATGATTCATAGCAAAAAGTAACCACACATATTTTTTTTATTTTTGCTTCAAATATTCCCCGAGCAACCCACACTCTTCCCCAAACAAAAAATAAATACTCACCACAGCTTGGGGGGTCATTAGGTTTGGAATCAGTCTTTTCTTCATATGACCTACCTTTAAGGCCTTACCCCCCCCGAACAAAGTAACCCCACGATATTGTTTTTATTTTTGCTTCAATCTGTCCCGCACACCCACAATCTTCCCCCAAACAAAAATAAATACTACACCACAGCTTAAGGGGGGTAATTGGTTTGGAACATCATTTTCTTCATATAACATAATTTAAGGACTTACAAACCCCCCCAAAAAAGTAACCACACGAATTTTTTATTTTTGCTTCAAATATTCCCATGTCTTTTTATGGTTTGGTGATTTGTTCTTTTTTTAATTTGTGTTCCTATTGATTTTAAGTGATTTGCATTTTCTGCATATGTCTGTTTTGTGTTGGGGTGTAGTATACATGTCTGGGTTGTTGATTCTTTGGTAAGCATGCTGAGTTTGGAACTGTGTTTATGTCTATTGTCTGTTGTGGTGTGTGTTGATCTTTCAGGCACTGAGAGTTGAAATAGGTATGTTCTGACTGTTGTTAACCGCGGTAATGCGGTTTAGGATGCCTGATAGATTTCATTTGATTGACTTTTCAGACTATCCCTTCTCAGCTGTCAAAATATCCTTCATTTAGAGCTCAGAGTATCTTTTTGCTTAGCGTAGTGTCGGCCTTGTGTGCGAATTACCAACCTGGCTTTTCATCTTTGTTATTTTTAGATTAATTCTGAATTAGCTGTTTTATGCTAGATATTTGATTACACAAAGTTTCATGCTTATGGAAAAGTCTCATTTGTTTGTGTCCCAGTTGTAGAGGTTAAGGGTTTTTTTGCATTGAAGTTTGACAGAATTCGTGGGGTTTCCAAGGGTTTGTTGTCCAAATGTGTGGCACCTGTTATGAATGTCTACATGTACATGTACATGCGGACTAGATTCACACTGGGAAAGATCAACCATTGCAAGAAGCTTGATCCAGCGTAAATGCCCCCTACCGGCTTAGAACAGGATGTCTTCGCCCAACTCCAACACACAACTTATACATCCTAGCAGGATATTGCTCCACCCAGACATTTCTTTGTAGGAGCGACCTGCAAGATCGTAGCTGCTAAGTGTACGGACAGAGACCAGTTTCTAACCGCCTTAAAACCAGATAGAGTTTTTTAAGCAAAGTTCAACCCGTTGAAACAGTCTCAAGGAGTTTTAAGAGAGTCGCCTTTTCGAAAGAAAGAAGACGTGCTATCAACAAATTAACTCTATAGATATTAGGGCCTTGTGAGGCATCTAACCACATTGAACTGACTCCTCGTGGACACTGAATGGCGATGTCTAACAGATTGAGAACCAGAAACAGCCGAGCTAAGATTCCTGGCAAGAAGTGGGGCTATCTGAAAGGCCGATCAGGAACTACCGGCGATTGTGGAAACAGCACACGCCATGGGAACATCTCTTGGTTGCTCACTGCTGGAGCAAAAAATGCACAGACAAGGAATTGCAGAGTTCAGTGAAGCATCCAGACATTGTAAAAACTTCTGGCTGGATCATATTTGAGAACCACTGTGCTTTGGATACGAAAAGAAGAGGAAGCTAAGCAAACTTTTTCTCTGTGAGATAATCGTTAATGCTTAGGACCCTTGAAAACTCAAAAACATATTTTTTTAGAGTAAGTAATGGACATACCATTACACAACGTAATTGCTATAGTCAGCAAGATTGCTGTCATCCGCCTCACTTCTTCAAAGACAAACTTTTATCCTAGCAAAATTTATCATTTTCCCTTCCGTTTCCATGGTACGCGGCCATCTTGGAATTTGAATAATTCATCATAATCCAGTTTTTCTCAGAACCCATATGACATAAAATACATTAAAACCAAGTCTGATATAATTGTTGGAAGTAAATATATGTGCAATTACAGAGTAAAAAATGTGGGACTACTGCAACAATAAAAATTGGTCATGTGGCCCATGCATGATTTTTTGGGTGATTGGTAAGTTTAAAGGGGCGTTAAGTAACGCAACACTTCCCGGAAGGATTTAAATTAACGCAATTTTAACCCCACTAAAATGTATCTAAAGTTAAACCAGGTTAGGGTAGGTTTTGTTTTCGTGTGTGTTTTCGTCTGGCTGCACGGTTCTCTGCACTGTCTAATTTCACAGTAGCAATGGCTATTATTCGACACAGTCTAGCACTGTATTACACTTTGGGCGACTCAACCATAAAAAACCAATCGGGCTTTGGACACTTCCATGGGTGGGGGTGGGGTAAAAGAAGGAGTGAGCACGGTAAGTTA
>JAMKCH010019106.1:0-82698 GCA_023653785.1 Ophioderma brevispina | reverse complement strand
AGCTTCCACAGTTGAATTAATCCTGACACCACTACAAGCCATTACGAATGACTTGTAGACACGCTAAGAATAAGAACCTGTGTCGGAATTGATAACACAAACAGATGCTATCGATGCACACGGCGACATGTATATCTACATCATCCAACCCCAGCCCATTCACGCCGAAGTCTCTCACGCATACCGATCCCTTGATGCTTATAATAAGTTATCTTTGGTATCGGTTTATGTGAAGAAGTGGCTTCTTTTAACCATTTACTAACTCGCCCGTTTGTTTTATCCTTGCCCTGGTTCACGCGGGACGGAAGCCAAATGACAAGAGTGTATGACGGAGCCTGGGTGTGTGTCTCCAAACGTCTGGACAGATTCTTACCGCAAACTGCACGTGTAGCCTACACTGGTACGTATGAATGTACAGGTTTCTGGAATTAAGAATTGTTTACTTCCACATATTGTGTACTGTCCAAATCGACTGTCTGTTAAATATTTAACAACCTATTGACTGGTCATGAAGGTGATGATGGAGATTATCGCTCCCGAGTTGCCCTACATACCTGGCCTAAAATAACTATCCCCCCGAGGCGTAGTTTAGTAGCCATGTTGCTAGGCATACCTAGTATGCTAGGCCTACTAGTATTCTAGGCCTATATAGTATGCTATACCTACATAAGTCTACATAGCCAGGTATGCTAGGCCTACATATATAAAATAGTGGCATATGCTAGGCCAATGATCTGCATTCATCACCTCGATATAAGACCAGTAATATTTCGTTTATATAACCGAATACATAGTTCTTATGTTCACTGATTGGTCAAACTACATCCGCGTGACATTTATTGGCTATTATTTAGCGTCCGCTAGCTTCCACTCCTAGCTAGCTGATGTGATAGGCCTAACCCAAAGGCCCAGACCATACCTAGCTTTACCTAGGCTTGGGGTACTTTGAGAACTGACACTAAAAAATAATACCAAAAATGTAATAGAGCGGCCTACTCACCAATCATCCTGTCCTGAGTGGAAGTTGAAGAGCAGCATGATCCAGTTCCAATCAAAATAATATTATCAAAAAGTACTGTAAGCTTCACCTGATGAGCTCCATCGTTAGAACTTAAGTCTTATCACTCTCTCATCCATGACAGTGTTTCGTTGCTCATATCCTTCCCATTACCTGCATCATCAGCATTGAGCCTGCATACTTCTGCCTTTTTGTGTTTCTATTTTTTTCTTGTTCATAAACACCTTAGCTCCGTTTGCTAACACTGGTCATGATAGATTATAAATTACACATTTGTTTTAACTATTATTCAGCTAGTTGATTCACGGTCACATACATGTATGTCCAAGGGAAGTTGATATCACGCGCAGTTTGACCACCCTCTATTTCTGTTGCACTATACATGTATTGATACAAATGAAAATTCAAGATGATACCTTTACACATACATGTAAGAATGAATGCTATTTTAGCTCAAAATTTCTTCTTTAAGGGCAAAAAATGTATTAATTAACTTTTTGCACCCTGTCAGAAACACCCGCCTATTTGTGTTCCCGAATGTGCTACAAATAACACATTGCCTGAAAGGGATTAATTAGTACATGCTTCCAAATAAATTGAATATATATTTTTTTTTTCATTTCATACGTCTGGAAAAATGCGTGTTAAAAAGAAATGTTATTTTTCTTTACCTTTTGTCGTATCACCCTGTAAATTTGTTTAGTACACCCTGAATACCCCCTTCAAACTTTGCAGCTTTACAATCCTTATAATCTGCTCTTCATAACAATGTAATACATTTGTAGATTTTGGATCACAGCTTTTTGAGATATAATGAGAAATAGGTAAAAATGCAGTCGATTTACGCCTTTTGGAGTCCTTCGATTATAGCGCAACCGACGGAACAACAACTGTCTGGCATTGTTTATTATGCAGGGCAGTAAATATATTAATTAGAACAATATTTATGGTGGAAATTCAAAGCGTGTTATGACGATAATAAATTAAACTCAACCGATCTACATATCAGCGATCAGCAAACTTTCGGGCACGTGTAACCGACTCAGAACGTAAAACAATGTTACCTTGTCTATAAAAAATAAAAAAACAAAAAACATACAAAATTTTAATTTCTGAAATATTTCAAAAATTTCTGGCAGCAAAATTCCGGCTTTTTTTTTCGTCCGTAATTTAATTACGGAAAAAATTCTGTTAAATTACCATTTTTTTTCCATAATAGAGACAAATTTCTGTAAAATTACTGTCAAGTTCCGTGACTTGACAAAATTCGGAAAATTTACCCTAAAAGTCCTGGAAATTCTGCTCCCAGAAATTTCCGTAAATTTTACGGAAAATTTTCTAACAGTGTATAGTCCTGGACCATTGTCCTGGAACATATGTTCCCTGACCTACTCATCTGGAAAATATTCTAGGTCAAATTTGCTCTACCCTCTAGAACGTTGGTTAAAATTTTAACCGTATTAACAATGTGCCACCCACCATGGGTAAATTTTTTACCCTTTTGTTGAAGGTGAAAATAGCTGATGGTTGGGCACATTTTACCCAACAGTAGGCAATTATGACAATAATATGCTAAAATTAATTACATCACTCAACAAGTGGGTAAATGTACCCAACGTTGGGCTGTTTCACCGTAAAACATCGTTCTGAGAGTGTAGGAGCATTGCTAGGAGCAATTTGAATATGCTCCTGGAGTATATTGGAATGCACATGCTCTAGGAGCATAGGCAAATATTCTTCCTAGAGCAGTGAGAAAATATCAAGGTCAAAAGGGGTCATACACAGGGCCATGTAATACATGTATATGGATGTAACGTTTTAATCGCAAATATTTATCGTGACTCTTTACCTAGCGTGATCATTTACTTATTTTGAATGTGCCTTTTGTGTTAGAGTATTTGTGTTTTAGGTTATAACTTGTATATTGGGTGCTTATAATATTCTTTTTTTTTTGTTTTTTTATGATAAGAATGCGGATTAATCTCCCTATTATAGCGCTTTCAGTTTTTGGGTTTGATTGAGGTCGCGTAATAAGGCTTGTGTCACAGACGACAACATCATGAATTTAGCATTATTACTGGTCGTACGGGATATCTAACAAAATTCATGGTTAAACGTCTCCTTATTCCCAATCTACAGTGTTGCTGAGCACGACCCTAACTTTCGGTAAGTACGGGTGTCTCATAAGAACTTTCCCCTCCATCCCGCAGTTGGACAAATCCTTCTCAGTACACGCCTTTGCAATTCATGACTTTAGTTTTACACGGTAACTCCTCATCAAAATTCAGTACCTTTCATTGCTAAAATTATCCCCACATTCGTAGTGCGGTGAGGTATAAATCTGGATTCAAATCGTCAGCATAAGGTTAATAAGTCAACTCTTGGTACTATTTTCTAAAAAACAGATTGCCTAGGTTTTTCCTCTTGCCATTAATAACAAAGGAAAGGACATGTTGGCAAATTTGCAATTGAGAAAGAGTCAAAAAGTCACCTATTTGCCCATTTCTCATGATTTCCAATGCCACAACTTGTTGCTAGGACGGTCCCATGATGCCAGTTTCAAACATTTACAAGTTTTCATAATGTGGGGTTATGGTAATATCTGAAAGGCATATGGATATGAGGTGAACAACCTCTTGCTCATAGTGGTTTTATCAACACACATGGCATCTACCCGCTCAGTAGCCAGCGTGTACAAAGCGGCGTGCAGTGTTGCCTGCTTGCACTTAACTTACTCGAGGGGTGTGCCGTGGCCCGTGGGTTCCATGCTACAGCCGCATTGTTTCATTTTTTAAATTGTTTTTACAGTTAATGTATAACAGTTGCTGTCTTGTTTATTACTAGTAATACCATTTGACATTCTGAAATTACCTTTGCTATTTTATAACTGTACCTATTCATTGTAAGTCTGGCCAACCAAAAAAATGCATGTGCCCTACTGGAAAACATGTCTATTAATTATTCAATTCATATCAATTTAATATCAAGTTATTCTGCTCTATGTAGCATGTTGTGCTTTAACATACATTGTTATGCAGCATGTTGTGATTACTTTTCTCACGTTTGTTATTATTTGTCTTTTTCTTTTAATAACGAAAACAATAAGTTGTCAATACAGGTACATCAAGTGAATACACAAACACCAGCATCAGTGCACTCTAACATGTCTGTGTGACATTCCTATTGCTAGTATGGACTGTCCTTTGCGTGGTGAGATAAGGAAGAGTTCACTCAATGCACTGATTTGTGTCCTAGAGCTATTTGAGAAAATGATAGGCCCGTTTCTCCTGCAATATGGGGGGCCACTTGTATTTCCAGGTGGATATCATGCTCGTTTTTGGCCTCCCAAAACGTACCCTAAGCGCGTATGTCACTGGGTGGGCAATGATGGCAGGAAAAACACCCTAACACGTACTTTTGGTTGTTTGCCTACCCTAACAGTACTTGGATTTGAATTTGATACCCTTAACTAGGTTTTGGTTTAATTTACTCCCCAAACAAGTATTTGCAATAACAATTTAAAATACACCCTAAACACGTAGTTTTGACATGATTTTGCTACCCTAAACGAGTACATTTATAATGTACCTTTAACCATACACTGAACCGGCTATCGTCTCTTATTGTGAACTTTACCCGAAAAGGAAATATTTACACATGATGTCATTTACTCTTATTGGTAAAAGCATCAATTTGCGCATTATAGGTCCTAATATGTTTAAAATTTAAAATCCCATTACATTAAAATTTCAATCTTCTTAAAATTGGTCCGATTTCTTTGGAATTAATGAGTGTTGTCGATGTCGTAATTGACAGGGTTTTCTGCAAATTCATGCATTTCATTGAACTAAAACCCAGACTAAATATTCCTGACCCTTATTTGATTGACATAAATTAGAGAATAGACCCTAATTCCGTTTACTATACGCACATATCTTGTATACTATTGGTCATTTTGTAGATTAGCACGCAAAAATAAAATGAAACTCCTAATATAAACACTATAGGGGCTATGTGTACGAAGCAATGACGACATAGAGAAAATAGCTAAAATAAGGCGATATAGGCCTAAAGCGTTAACATTACTCAGGAATCTATAATGGGAAATCAGGGATGAAAAAGGGAACCAAAAAAACCACTATTTTCCAGTAATTTTAGTGTGATTTTTTACAATATTCAAAATATCTCACCCTAAACAAGTATTTTTCGGATTTTAAAGCATCCCTACTTTTGAATTTTTGATGATTTTGATACCCTAAACAATGTACGCGCGGACATCGCCTCGTCTCGAAAAACGACCCTAATGACGCGTTTTTGTACCCGAGCATGATATCCACCTTGGAATACAAGTGGCCCCCCGGGCACTCCAGAAACGGCCATTTTTGCTTACTTTAACATCATTCTTTCCTTGTTTTTAGCTTATATTATGAAAATATGTACTCTTTTTGAACCTATGGTGAACAAGAGCAAACGTTGAAAAATAACCAAAACAATGACTATTTCCCTAAAAATGAGCAACCTACTTTGTCCACGTTGCATAGCGAGAAACATGTACATTGTAATTCTTATTTCTTTGAGCACACGTAACTCCTCAGATGTAATTAATTTGTGCCCATGTAATGCGTAAAAAGCACTTGAAACATACCTTAATTTGTTCTTCAGATTGAAGTGACCTAATGCCTTCCCCCGTCTCCTATCATAATCCAAATATGAATTTGGTTAAGCGCCCTTTCAAATAATGGCATTGGGCGTGACTCCTACCAAGGGCATAATTCTACTGACTGCTCTTGGTAAAGGACCCTCCGTTCATCGTGAATGGGTAAGTTTCTTCCTCAAAGTAGGTTCCCAGTAAGATTTCAATCCACGGGGGACCGAGGACAAATTCTGGAACATGGCAAGACTCTAAAAAGGTGCAAGGATAGAGATATGGTCATCAAAAAACAGGACAATCAGCCCCGGTTTTCGTAAATAATGCTGCAGTGCGTAGAGAACTGAACAATGAACTCTAGAACCAGCAAGAAACCTTGGAATTTGAGAGTATATTGGCCAGGAGGGTCTTAAACATTTTTTGTTGGAGACATTTGCATCCATGCATGGTTTCTCTGCTAATGGCTAGCCGTGGACAAAAGTAGGTTTGCATCATTTTTAGGGGGAAGGAAGGAAAGGAAATAGTTCATTGTTTGGTTATTTTTTCACCGTTTTCTTTTTTTAATTGTTAATTCTTATTGCCAAATGTTAAAAAGAGAAATATTGTCATAATAAAGCTTAAAACAAGGATAGAATTGATTTGTAAGTTAAAAATGGCTGTTCGGGAGGGTAACGTTCTTTCTGAGGACACCCTGTATGTAAGGAATAACATAAAGTTTAATCTGTCATTTGCAGACTTAAATGTAGAAATGGGAATTATTTTATAAGGATAACATCAATCGACATTCATTTTAATATCCCTATAAGTAAACATTCATGCAAGTTTTATATTACACTGAGACACTCTTTCGAAAAATTATAAATCACAGTATCTATTATTAATATCATTTTTATATTAGAATTGACCTTAAGGCGAATTTCACCATTATGTATGGTCCATGTAAAGGTTAGGGAAATTTTTTGATTTATGAATTTCGCAATTTCTACGACGGACTCTCTCTAAAATAATTTCGCTATAGCCCATCGTACAACACATTTTAACCTAATGGATATGTAACAATTTTATTATTATTAGTAGTAGTAGTAGTAGTATGATTATAAGCTTATCTAGTGTGGGAGAGCTTGGCCTAGCGGTTAGGGTGCTTACGCAAATTTACCAACAAAAATTCCCGGGTTCGAATCCCGGTGTGGTCGTGGCACTTGCTGGGATTTATTCGGGTACTAACAATTCTGGATTTGATCTGTATACCAGCTATTGATTAAATACAGAATACCGCTCTCCTCCATGGTTCACTTGGAATTGGGCAAATGGATCATGAAAGCATCCCGTCCTTCGGAGGGGACGTTAAGCCGTGGGTCCCGTGTACAGAGAGTCACAACTGTACATGTACATCGCAGTCAGTGTCGAATAAGAGTAGGGTGAAAACCCCTGACTGTTCCCAATCCGCCCCAGCCTCAATAGCGGGCCATGTTAGGACCGTCCGTATCATGGATACACGCGGCCCCGGATCAGCACACTCAGTGAATAAATTCTGACACCACCACAAGCCATTACCAATGACTTGTGGATACGCTAAGAAGAAGAAGCTTATCTAGTAGGTTACGGAGAAAATGGCTTGCACTAATTAAGACGTTAGGGCGAAATTTCGTTTCCCCTTAACCCACAGTATTACAGTTTGTTCCGTTTTGTATAACAAAGGATATGAAATTAATTAATTTAAATAATAATAGCTCATTATAGCCTACTGAAAAATTCAATTTTCCCCTTAAGTACAATTTTAAAGTAATTATTATTATTATATTCAGTTATCAGTTTAGAATCTACCTTAAGGCGAATTTCACCTTTGTTTTTTTCGCCCTAACCTCAACCATTGTTTTACAGATTTATGGTAATGATGCGCTTTATTCCGTTAATTAATAACAAGGGTTTGAATGTTATGCAATTAATGCAAATCTCGAAATTGTGTAAAATGGGCTCTTTGTAACAAGGATTTGCTGTGACAGCCCGTCGTACAATTATTAATATTATTATTATTGCAATATTTGAAATGAAATTAAAAAGGCTTGAACTTTAAAATTTAACGCACGCCGGTTAGTTAGAGTCCAATATATATGAACAAGAATAATAATAGGTATTATAATAATCGGAGTGTAGGTGGAGAATAACCTTGGGGATCAGGCAAAGCCAGAGGTTGTACCCAATACGGAGATCCCAATAACGAATTTATCGTGCCACTAAGCCATGTTATATTATAGTTATCCAAGTTTATCTCTGATTTATTATCAACGAGTAAGTATTTGACAACCAAAAGCTAATATAATCCATATACTTCCGTGTCTAACGTAAAAAAACCACCGCAGTCATAAATGCACGCACTAGTTGCATGTCCTCCCTCGGTAAGACCAAGCCTTTTTTTTTTGTAACACGGTTATACCAAGGTGTGTTTTGGTTACACCCCCCTCGAGAATTTGTTATAAAGCACCCGATACTTATGATTTTGATACCAGTGGACAGCTATGGTCCTCCTCTTTCCATTGATACCAAAATAAGTACCAACATACTTAGTATGGCGTCACAATGACGTCATCAAGTCCGCCAGTTGGCAAAATTGGCATTTTCCACAGAAAATAGGCGAAAATCCAATTTGCGCTAAAAGCTACGAAGCGAAGTATCGGATTTTCATGCGGTTTTTCAGCTCTAAATGATGTCAATTGGCTAGTTTGTACATAAACATAGCGTTTCAGAGCCATACTGTGAATAATATTTTCAAAAATGTACCATAAAATATCCTTGGGTGGCAACCTCCCCCCCCCCCCTTACCCTTCGACTTTGACGGCACCCTAACCCCGATGAAGGTGCTACCTTCACATTTTTTCTCTAAAATGACCGGAAAGATGAGAGAACGATTACATAGAAGCTTTGTATGAAAGTTTTGGGATTTTAGCTCATTCCCTCCCCGGTAAGACCAGGGTTAACCAAACTCATACGGATTGTTGTCCAGGATATATAGAGTAATATAGGATCATTTTTAAAAAGAAGATTGGCGAAAAACTATTACAACAGACATGCCAAAAAAATATTGGACCCCCCAGCCAAAAGAATATTGTCATATCGATCATAATTTGTGTGAAGAACAACACTTCCCAACATCTTGCCAATCCGGAATATCACACACTGTACAATATCCGAGAATTTGGATTTTTAAACATGAGGTTTACGACAACTCAATCGACCTCCTAGTAGTTTGCTTAATATTGTAGAGTCAGATAACAGTGAATTCAGGGCACATAGCGTTCAGCTGAAGTCAAAGATCAGTGACCGCAGTAGCCAACGGATTAGCATAATCCCAATGCAAGTATGCTTAGCCTAACTCTTATCATGCACCTCGAGTAAATGTTCAAGCTTCCCAGTCCGAAAAATCGCAATACCGTTTGGACATGATAAATGTAACTTTAAAGCCCATGTATACTTATCAAGTGTTACGCATGCTCACGCGCAGAAATCGCTCGCTGCGACTGGAAGTATGGGCTTAACGAAGTTGGTTCCTGAAGATTGGCATCACAAATTTGATTATTTTGTAGATGTTTACATGGAAAGTTGGCGATTTATGGACCGAATTATACATCACTGTAGCGTCCAATATCCCTCTATCCAAGGATGTTTTAAAAATAATACCCATAAATGGCTTATGACGTCTTTATTATAGTAATCTCAAAGCTGTTGTTTTAAACTGACATGGTGGCAACTTTGAGCCATAAAACTTTAAATACAATGTTTCGCTTGGTAATCTACTCCCACTAGCTAGCTAACGTGATATAATATAGTGGTCTTTAAATTTAATCATTTAGCCACCCCCAAATTTGGTGTGGCCCGAATACGCCATTACATACACCACTCCACCGGGTAGCTTGGTTCTACAATTACGCGAATACAGATTGTGTGAGCATATGTTTGTGGCAATAATGGCACGCTCCACGTATCAAAATCATGGCGAGTTTTCCCGCGCATGTCGAGTTTCACGCGTTTGTGCAGCGTTATAAATTTCGATTTTACGCGCTATCTTTCTAGTATTTGCCCTCTATACATCGATTTGTTGTCTCTCTATATGGTGAGTTTTGCTCATGTTGAGAAAAAAATCATGTCCAGTTTGCACATGTTGAAAAAAATCATGTCCAGTTTGCACATGTTGAAAAAAATCATGTCGAGTTTGCTCATGTTGAGAAAAAAATCATGTCCAGTTTGCACATGTTGAAAAAAATCATGTCCAGTTTTTTTAAAACTCGGCATGATTTATTCTGGACATGATTTATTCTGGACCATGATTTATGAAACTCGGCACATAGAGTTCAAACTGGATAGGCAGCGCTGTAAACTCGACATATAGCGGGGTAAACTCGATATACAGCGCATGAAACTCGCCATGATTTGATATATACGTGGAGCGTGCCATAGGCAATCGTTCCAGGGCGGCGCTATTCATTATTTTGGGTGCTGATCACAATAGCAGTATCGATTAATTCCGTAAAGTTTTTTCAGGGATTAGAATTGCAATTCTGGCATTGTAATTCTCGCTGGTCTAGTAGTTAAAACTACTCGTGAACAAGTGTTCTCGGGTTCGAATCATACTTCTGCTTCTTTTATATGTAAAATTGTCATTATTTTTTTCAGGTTGTTGGGGAAAAAACCTAAATGAAGAGATCAGAAACAACAATAGCTGCCCGTTGAGGTTTTTGAGGGAGACCTACTCCTGGAGGATGGTTGGTGGTCAAAACTATCGCCTTCCTTTTGGTGTTGTTATATATACATAGAAACGATGAGAGAATAACATATTAGAAGTATTTGCGGAGAACATGTATTTGCAGGGAGGCAAGGTTTATACACGGAGAAATAAAAAGAAGATATAATTGTACTGAAATCTATACCAACATTTTGACCATGTCCTAAGGATGGAAAAAGGTATAGTTAGTAGGGCAATAAAAGTTCAAGGTCATCCTGGGGTAACATTTTACAAAATTTACCCCCTATTTTTTACATGTTCCCCATTGTTGATTTTTCTAGACTTTTGACACATAACACAAACCTGTTTCTGTTGGAATTTTAGGTAAAAAACAACTTTCTTGCACTAGTAGAAAATATTTAAGTATTGGTGTTTCAACCTGAACCCCTACCTTATATGAAAGGGTTAACCTACTGTGAATATACAAAGAGCGGGTTCCAAAATATATACAAAATAAATTGTATGTTGTGTCGTAATGTACCAATGCATATGATATCTTTTGATACGGATTCTTAGAATAGCTCCTCTGGTTTCATTTGGTACCATTGTATTGGATTATGTTTCATGCATGACTGCACATGAGAAAATTAAGAGGGAGAAGGCAATGTGACTTGTGCCAAATAAACGGAGCTGGCCTTTACCAAAACAAAACATTTGACACCCTCAGGTTAAAAACATAAAAAAATATGAGAGTTACACAAAAAATTTAAGAATCCTCTATACGACCCATCACATTTAGCAATGCGAAACAAAAACAAAACAAAAAAGACAAAGTGGTAAAATCCCGATATTTTAGGGCAACTCTACAGGTTGATGCTAGTTTTCCGAATAACTCTCCCAAGCGATCTGTGACAAGCATCATTCTGTGTAGAGGCACTGCGTCCCGTGTCCACATCGTTAGCCGGAATAGTTAGGCAATATGTACCACGTGGTCAAAAACCCATTGACTTTACCTTTGAGAAGAATGACTACCGACAGAAATAGCTAGGAATTTACATTGTGTATTGGGCATATTGAAAACCTGGGTCTCAATGAACATTTATGCGCAGGTTTATCGTTCCATGATAAATGAACACGTTGTCCCTTGTATTGATGGAGAATCCCTACATTTCCAGCGCCAACAGAATGGACGACTCAAACATCTGTGATGGGCACAGAACGTTGCCTATCCACACAGATTGTATGAGTATGAAAAACGCCGAATTCGGTTAGTTGTGTAAATGCCATGTTTTATTTTTCAAAACTGTTTAAAATGTTTCTGCATCCTTTCTTTTCCAGCTTTAGCAGCTCCAATAATTTAAGACTAATTGCCATCTCTCTTAATTACCTCATGTTCAGTCATAAATGAAACATAATTCATTAAAATGGTACCAAAAGACAGAAGGGTCATTCTAATCCTTATCAAAGGATATCATATACAGTGGCAAATTTTAAAAGACATACAATATAACTTAAGTATATATTTTTTCGGGGGGGATTTGTACAGATTGGTACAAAGACATCCACTTATGTTGTTAATTATAGACGAGAAAGCCCGGTAAGTTTGGTAAGACGGTACTAAATTTAGTTAAAATCATTAGTTTATGAGAAAATCCAAACCTTTTCAGCCAAAAGTTTGTTCACCTATAGAAATAGAACAAACGCCATATACCCGTGTGTCCCAAAAAAAACCGCAACACTTGGTGACAGGCGCCATAAGTTTTGAACAAAAGCATGTGACTATTTATTCTTATTGTAAGGTAAGATGGGACTGTTAGCTAATGTCCCTGAAAAGTTCATAAGGTAGAGTCAATATTTTTAAGATATGACCCCAGAAATCAAGTAACCTGCAGGACCCATTTAACCAAATCGAGGCGCTATTACCTACAAATACGGCACTGTACGTTTGCGCCCAGAACCACCCAATATGAATCTATAAGTCCAAACACGAATTTCTTTTTTTAAAGACAACTACTGCAACAGATATTAACATATGGGTGTTTCTATTGATAATAACAGCTAATAAATATTTTAACACACTTAAAATATGGAATTAGGAATGTATGATCAACAAACTCTTCGTATTGTCCAAATTAGACAACATTGGATTAAAGGTAATCATTCATCATCATTTTGTGACGGCACACAAAGAGTTATCTTAACCCCAAATTAATGACAGAATGAATATACTGATATTGTTATTGAGTTTGTGTTGAAAACATATGTTTTACTTTCATAAAGTTGAGAATGTATCATTATTTTCAGTAACAAGCAAGTTGCAGCCCAACGCATACGCATTTATCAGTTTATGTTATGTGGAGTTTGTCTATGACTTTGTCATAATTTTATATCGTCTTGAAACATATTTTACCACCAATAAATTAATGTTTTATCACGATCAGTTAAATAATATTCATAATTATGTAAATGCAGTGATTTGACCCAGTAGAAGTTGTTCTGCAAGAAATTTGGGCAAGTAAATTGATTGCAATCAATATTGTATTTGCCATTGTGTTTTTCGTTGCCAGTCTTGTGGTTACCAGCACCTCGTTTTTGTAAAATGGGTCCTGTGGGTTACTTGATTGTTGGGGTCATATCTTAAAAACTATTGACTCTATCACTATGATTTTTCCAGCGACGTTAGCTATCATTGTTATCTTACATTACAATAAAGAACAAGTAAACTTGTGTTTTTTGTTCAAAACCTATTTTGGCTGACACCAAGTGTTGCGGTTTTTTTTTTTTTTTTTTTTTTTTTTTTTTTTTTTTTTTTTTTGTGATCTATAGACACCATTCCCGGGTTCTCATTTTTAATATCTGTTTTTAACTTCAAAATATATACACGAAATAGTTACGATTTCCATAAGCTATGTAAATAACTCTGCTAACCTGCTCCCCCATTATAAAAAAGTTGAGATTTTCTTTATATTATCTAAACCGTTAGTATGGAGTGCGTGCATTGTATTATGTGCAAATTTGATCTACTGTAGAAAAAATATTGGAATTTTTTTATATTTTTTTCCGTAAACGGACTAAATTTAGAACTAAGTGGCCTATATAGGGCACAGTGATCATAACATCCAAACGCATCATCAGAATAAAGTGAAATATTGCCAGGAAGTAACATTTTCTCGGGAATATCTATTGAAACTTAAAAAATGAAGGTGCCAGAATCGCGAAATGCACCTTTAATATATGTTACGGATCAAACGTTTGAACAAAATTGAAGGTTGTCACCCTGGGCAAGATGGCATACAGTTTTACTTTTCAGATTATTATTTCTGAAGTAATTATGACTCGTAAATTGCACATTTCTCCAAAAAGCACACAGACGAAATCGATCCTTTTTCTAATCACCATAAAATATGAGTGTATTTATAATAGACCGCTGTATATGCTTCATACCATTTCACGATATCGATGTTACGTGATCAATTTTGTCAACTGTGTGACGTTCCTGAAAAGGCCTTGGTCTTCAAAAGGTTTAATTAAAGAAAAACACCAGGTACTTATAAAACTGGCTCCATTGGTTTCAAAAGGTTTCAACCAACTGACGTGCCATTGCATAGTCATTAGTACTTTCACGCACTTTAATATTATTGGACAAAATACATGCGACAAAAGCCACTAAGTAGCAATTTCCCTTTTTCACATATTGCTAACAACCATCCTTTAATAACCCCCACTTATCTTTGTACTGTATTTGAATTAATTTCTCCATGAAGGAACCGCGAACTGTTTTGAACTGTCAGTTTTCTCGCTCATTTTATGTTTGAAGTAGCCACTATAAAGAAATTCCAGGCGACGCGTAAACACAGATGTAAAAGTGGTTGTGAATAGTTGTACGTTGTACTGTGTACTCAGTGGTAACTCGTGATTGGTTAAAACACTGTGACGTAAACCTTTCCGTGCAATCTGATTTATGCAAACGCAATAGTTACAGAACATCTGCTAAGGGTTTCCCCGCACTGGATTGGCTGGTTAGATTTAATTTCCCACTCAATCGGACTTAAGGATAATTTAACAAGTAGGAAAAGCACCCCTATTTCAAGAGCCCGTATCATGCCTTTAAATCACCCACAAATCAAATCATAAACGTATGGTACTCCACATCGGAGTTAATGAGTTTGTCCCAGAGCCAATAGCCACCGCTAGTTGTATATAAAGCATCTAACCACTGCGTTCTCCATCAGACTGGTTAACGCGCTTCCAAAGGCTAGTAATCGATTGGCGGCTGATTGCGTGTGTGTGTGTGAGAAACCAGGGAATAAGGTTACTGTAGCCGACTCTACGGCATCTAACTGCAAACTAACAGAAACACAAATCATGAAGTCAATAACGCTAACAATTTTCGCCGTCCTGGCAAGTTTTGTACTTATCACACAAGCAACAGCAGAAGGCTTAGACGAGGTAAGCACACGTATTTTAATCTTGTCTCACCTGCTTAATGGGAAAACTGTGTATAGTAATGGCTTCTTGAAAGCCTCACCTGTTGCCGGATTTCAAAGGTTTCTTTTGAGCCTTTGCATTGTGGGTTCTGTCACTTATTGTCTTCAATTAAATGATATTAGATCATAAAATCAATTTCCTCATTGAAATTTTACTTTGTTTCAATTGCATGCATAATGTGTTTAAAAAATGATGCATTTCGCTGTTTAAGTAAACATGTTGATCCCCATTGATAACATCTATACTGTTTGATAAATGTGTAGCTTATAAGGCCGAATTTATCAGCTGCAACCTTTTTAAGGATATCAGAAGAAAAAAGAATGATGAAATGTTGGATTTACCATGTGACATGTTCCATTCTTAGGAGCTCGCGTATCATCAGAAGAAGCATACCAAAGATAGACATTTTAATCACGATATCTATTTGAAGAAGACAAACAACAATGTTGGGTTGGCATTGTATTAGAGCGATTGCTCCAAGACATTTGGATCTTTCCATGATTAAAAATATATCGAGATTCTATGAAATATATCTGAAAGGACAATATTCCAAATACACTGATGGCTCTGATTTTAATCTCGTAATTTCAACTCAACAATGATTCAAGATTGTTTGTACGTCATGCGTTATCAACCGTAAAACGAGGGCTATTGGGAGAAGTCATCATTTTGACTTTGACTTTCTTTTAAAGGTACATTGATTTTCAGGGGGAAATCAGTTCTATTTCACACATAAGGATATAGGCACAAACAATTCAACAAATCCAAACGTCAAAAGTCATTTTGATGTCGAAATAATCTTACATATATTTTATCTGCAATTTTTATCTTTTTATGATATCTCTGTGCAAAATAATCTTGAACTAAACGCATTTTATGCACTGTAAGAAATCATTATAAACTTAGAAGACGAACGGTAAAATGCCGTAATTTCATAGACTTTCCTTTATTCTTAACGTGAAATAGACATCATTACAGAATTTTGTTCGGCATAAAATAGGCACTGATCTAGGGTGCAATACGTTACAGTAAACGATGTCGGAATAACAGCCAAAAATATTATTTTACACTGGTGTTAAATTTGCGGTATTTTCTAGCAGTATGTATGCATCCAGGAACTACCAGTAAATTACCGTAATTTTACGGATTTAAAAAAATAAGAAATCATACTTCATAATATTTTTTTATGTTCTTAAAACGTTCTAAAGTGAAGGGTGTTTTTGTACTTTTTTCCAGTGTACTTCCAGATTTTAAAATCTATAAGAAATGGATATTTGACAGCAAAGAAAATGCAACTACTCTCTAAAATTACAAACATTTACTAAAAGTGAATGGCAATTTACAAATATTTCTAACAGTGTCTGTAAACCTTTCATTACTATCTAACCTTCATCTATAGATAATAATATCATCAAATTATTACATAATTATGGAATCATTTTCACAGTGGCAGTGTATTTAAAACGTGTTTGGAGCTCCCCTTTTCTAGAAAGGTATTACATACGCAACCCTTAGTTTAAAGAACATTGGTTTCCCTTAGTATTTTCTCGATTTAGGTCAAACCCTGAGTGCATCACTTATCACACTTAAGATAAGTGAAAAATAACATGGATGATAATCAATTTGAGTTTTGTGAACATGTTTAAAGTAACGATATTTTATTCCAAGCAGGGGGGTCTTATCATTCAATTGTATCAGCGATTCCAAATTGGACTACAGCTCACATTTTGAAAGAAAAAGAGCACAATGTGTCGCAATATATAAACTTCTAAAATTTATCCACGATACCTTAGACATGTTTGCCTCAAGTAACTTAGGGTCAGTACACAGATGATGATGAACTTCTATAGGTCCTTATTTCTCCAATAATGTTTTTTCTTTTATGAAGATTATGGCCATAAGTAGGGCGCATTACGAGCGCCGTTAGTGCCGTGTTAAGATTGTAAAGCCAGATGATAACAATATCCCTCATGTCTCCCGCTACAGCATCGATTTACAAACTGAAATTGATATCTGAAAGCTATCGGTAAGGAGACTTTTTGCATAGCTTTACACAATGTACCGCTCTATTGGCATTTGGGGTGATTATTTGAAGATCATTCAAAATTTCATAAAGAGGGAGGCTGATGCTGCATTTCTTAATAGCCGAGTGCAAATAAAGACTGTATTGTACTAATACATTATTTCTTATGCTAATTATATAAAAGATTAGTTGAAAGTGAAGATTGGCAAAGTCACGTAAATCACTGATAGTGAAATGAATGATAAAAAAGCTATGAAATAGTATGGAAGTATTTCAACATTAAGTTAAAGGGGACAATTCGTGATCTACAGCATCGTTCCCGGACTTAGGTAAAAAAAATGTTGAGAGTTTTTACACTCTGAACCGTTGGCCTTAGTATTTTGTGTTTTATATAACGTGCGAATTCGATCGTGTTTTGCAAGAAATTTGCAGTTTGTAATTTTAACAGAAATTACAACACAGTGGTTTATGGGCACTGTTATACAAAAACATGAAATAAGCTTTATCACGGATATCTATAGTGAAACTTAAAGAAACAGAAGGCGAGAGAAAAAGAAACACCTCTAGTCCAAACATTACAACAAATGCTGTAAAACACTGGCTTACTCGCTGTTTAAAGATAAGCGTTGTATTTGCTTCAAGTAGCTTTTTAGCCCTTTAGGTTAATGGATTGGCCATAAAACTTGTTGGGTTGGTTTGAGTGGAAAGAAGTATTTAATTCCAATTTGACAAAAGAAACAAAGATACACTACCATTTCTCAAAGACAAAATGACAAGATAATATTTTAAGATTGTCGTTGTACCCGATAATTTATTACGAGATAAAGTGTACGCAACACTTTAAAGTAGTCGCAATTCTAACGACATAGGCATCAATCTGAGTAGTATGATGTTAAAGAACCTTGTCGGCGCTGAATGGTTTCCTCGAAGCTTTTGATCCATGAGAGTGGTGCCAACCTTTCAGTTTTCTCATATACGACTACCCTCTTATCATGAATATTTGAAGCATCTGTAGTTTTATATTTATCCCTGGCTAATATTTGAAGCATCTGAATCCGTTAAATGCAATAATACGCAATATCTTCGCTTTACAAGGTCGCGTCCGAATCTTTTAATAAACATTGATAGGTAAAACAGTAACTTGTCCCCGCCTGAATGTTGTAAAATGAAATTACTTATTGACCTTGACTCAATCAATTGGAACACCATCTGGAAGGCTGTGTAGGATTATGGATATTATGTTTTCCTTTCTTTTTCTATTATATTGATGATGTGTAACACCTTTATATATCTTACATCGAATATGCAAACCGTGTGACGCGATTGGAAGTTGTCTCTTTTTTCATTGTAATATTCTAGACAAAAAGAAAAACATACATCAGCGTTGGTAAAAATTCCAAAAAAAGGGATGGAAATCGCTATTTTTGGCGTCTAACCGTCGGCGTTATGGCGTAGATAATTGCAATTAATGCTTGGTGCATGAAAGGGAAAAACTAAAAAAAAATAGCTAAAAACAGCAATAAATGCACAAAACATTTCGGACGAGGACCAATAGAAGCAAAATATTAATTTAAAGATGATGTAATATTGTTTTTTTATAATCGTTTCCTTTAATGATTGTATGGCTATCAAAGGCTGACTCAGCGATTTTGAAATATAAAATTTCTTTTGTGTATTTATTAAAAATAGTCAACCAAAAATAAAGATAGTCACCTAAAATGCTCAAATTCGTTTTGATTCAGTAAACATTTACATGTAGTAAAGCAGTACCATAGGATAGTGTGTATAAAAAAATCCGGATCCGGAATTTTATTACAGAGTTTTGACCATTTTGACAAGAGATTCGGGAGCAACCTTGGTTGAAAATCTTATGAATAATTCTCCATTTTGTTCTGTAAATAATATCGAAAATGTCATTCGTTTAATAATATTCTATTTAAAACAAACTATTTGCAATATTTATGAACTATGTAATTGGCACAAAACCCTCGTCCAATGCCAAGCTTTTCCCAGATCTTTTTTCTACTGCATATAAATTAGTCATAGCCGAAGGGTAATTCTTCTGTAGAATATACGTTGGGAATTCAGTTTAGACGAAAAGTATATAATTATAATCGCTGTAATTTGAATATATAGGGCGGTACAAATTAGGAAAAGCTGGTGTTCTACCCTTTCACTTTCATGAAAGAAATAGTTTATTCCTACCTATCCTTTAGTGCCTACAAGAATTCTTGAAATCCTAATTTGAAATATCGCAAAAATATTTTCTACAATATTTTTTTTTTACTTTTAATATAAATAACAAAAAATAACTAAACTACTCCTTTCATTGATTGAATGGGCGCGTCCTTCAAAAAAAGTAGAGTGGCATTAGTGCGCTATGCATATCACTCTTATATTACACCTTCGTAAATAATCTGGGAACTAAATACTGATTGTAAGGATGTGCGAAACTCTTTGCTTCCCAGAATGGCATCATTTAGAACGTACACAAGGATATCTCAATCTTAAATCACAGAGCGTTACAGTTTCCGCATGAATCAAATGAATCACAAAGCGTTGCACTGTACGCATAAATCACATTTTTGTAGATATTGGGCTTATGGTCTGATAAATTATTCTTTGAAAAATTGTATCAAAAACAGAAGAAAGCTATTCAGAATTGGAATCAATATTTGAATCCTTCGGTGTCAAAAAGGGCTGTACAGGAAGAAACATAATCTATATGCTGTTGTTTGACAACATTCGATCCACACTGGAAGAACAAACAAGCAATTAGGATTACAGAAAAATGATTACCGATCTTATTTCACCAACCCATATCCAAGTCCGTTTGTTCTGTATCTATACCCCAGTTTCAGGCCTTCCCTTGGGCGCAAGTCCATCACTCGACCAATTTTTTTTAAATCTCTAAAAACGCTTGGCCTCGCCTAGACAGACCCTCATGGAAAACTTGCGCCTTTTACTTCCGCTTTTGTGGTAAGTGCGTAGATACGTGTTTCTTAAGTAAAACTGATCACATGGTTTATAAGATATATTCTTTTGTTTCCACGTTCGCGACGAGATAAACCAGAGGCTCTTAGTATAATTTGAGGATCTAGATATGAAGGGTATTGATCTACTTTGTGAATACAGCCCTGATATTAGGGTGAAATAAAACCAAAAGCAGACAACTATGGGATCTCAGTCTACGGTATCGAAGGAACATTTCATATTTAAAATTTGAAAAAAAAATGTTGTTCAATTAAAATCAGTTTCCTATGTAGTCCATTTCAAACCAAACGCCATACCCAATACTGTTAATCTGATTTATTGAACTTAGACATTTAATTTTTGGTCAGTAACGTCACAGGAACAATACGAAATCATTAAAGGTGCGTTTATGGATTTTAGGGAATTGTAAAAATCTTTGTTAATCACATCATTTAATATTAATAGGTCGCTTCAAATCTTATATTTATACATTTGCTCGATTCTTAAAACCTAGCGCTCCTGTAAAAATTGCACAATTATATCTCAATGTAAATTTAGTTGGGCGCACGCGTTTACCAACAAATAGAGCATATGGTATGTTTGCGTCATTTATGGAAGTCGTTTCTTGTAAAAGATTTACTGTATGCTTTGGGCACCATTCTGTCTGAATTGTGGTCTGTGGTTTCTAACTAGACCCCGACAACAACATATCACGAGTGTGGTTAAAGCTTAATTTTAACGTCTAGCTGCCACCACAGTAGCGATACAGATAAGACCCTTGTGACTTCAATCACGCTTTTATTTTTTTTTTTTTTTAATAATTGCATACAGGTTTATGGTCAGTATCTTGGTAAAAGTAAACTTTCATTTTTAATTTAATATTTTAAGATTAATTATGGCATTTGGACATGTATAGCCTGTGGGTTGTTGTGATGCTGTCAATGTAGACAATAGTCATATTTAAATAATCACATGGCATTAAAACGTGATTGTATCTTTTTGATGGATATTTCAGGGCAAATTAAGTTCATTTGTAAGAATCTCTTATTCTTCCTTTAAGGTAATTTTTCATGGTTTATTTGATCAGACGTAGACTAGCCTTTATGTTTTCTTCAGAAACAATTACAGTGCTCTCGACAATACCAACTAATATTATCTGAAGCATGCTACAACTCGTAATTTACATTTCGACACTTAGCATTTCATTCAAGAATGCACGATTGATTTCAAGTATACTCCAAGGATACGCATTAAATCCAAAAATTATTCATTTCTAGAAAAGGCGCCAATTGACCGTAAGTTTCAAATCAATCAATCACACACCACAATGTTTCTTTTGACGAAATTGTGAATACATGATCTGTGCAGTAGTAATAATAGTCATGTTATCATTTACTAGAGGTATTTCTGGATACCTTTGTGTATTTAATTTAATATTTGTTCCTGAAAATTACAAGTCCCGCGTCTTCAAGAAACATGTTAAGGAAGATTGCATAATAAGGTAGCTTAGATTTCACATTACATGTGTTTGCACAATTGTCAGAAAATGGGCAAAAAGGTCAAAATCAAATATGGATGTAATGAGCTTACCAACAGAAACCGACAAAAAGGCACGTTTACGAATGGAGGTCAAACATTTTTCTTGCTGTTTCGCCTTGACGATACAGCTAAGGCGGTAAAGTCTTGTTCCTCTGGGATATTAAAGCGATTTGTTTCTAGAGCAGAATCTACGTGTACCGAATTAACAGAGGATCAAACAAACCATCCCCTTGAAAGGGGGTGGAAAGCTTCATTTCAAACATTAATAATAGCAATATACATGAATGTCATCAGTGATGAAAGCTACCCTTAGGCGCATTTTCAAGAACCTGAGAAGGGTGTTAGCAGTTTGTATATGATACTTTCCCAAATGGCCAAGATCCTCAAAGCCCAAACTTTAGTGACCATAATATGTATCCAATTTAAGAAATGCATACGATCGAGTCTAGGTTCGGTATTTTTTGATGCTCTCTTTTTGTTTTGTTTTGCTTAGAGGAATGAAAATAACGCGAAAGCTTTCTCTAAAACCGCCGCAATAGCATACTTCATACATAGAGATACGATGGCGCTACCAATTGTTAATTTGCTTGTTGTAATTCAGCGCCTGAAGTGGCTTGCATCCTAATTGGCCTTTTCTGATCGGGTGACACTTGTTGGTAAATGCTCTCAGCAGTAAAACATACTTCAGGAGAGTTTTTTTTTCTTTGGACGTTATGGTCATTCTATTAATAATAAAACCGCAAGACCGCTACCGATGCACACTTTACACTAGAACAGCAGCCAAGATCCATTGAATAAGACTCTTCACTCCTTTTAAGGTAAAATGTGACGAACAAACGCTTTCAAATGGATATTCCGAAATTCTAAACGTTGTTACAATATTCATATTATATCCTCGGATATACGAAAGAATGCCGGCCTTTTATACCACTCACAATGGCAAATTAACTTCAAAGGTAATGTTCACTAAAATCCTGCTCTGGGAACAACATTAGCTTAAACGTGCCATCAAATCATAACGGTCAAAACATAAACTACTCTATGCTTGGTGCAAGGAGAAAAAATAACCAACACTGTAACGTTCAGTCTTTGTAGCATGTAAATCTTATTTTAAATATGGCAGCCAAAGAGGGTACGCAACAGGTAGAAAAAGGTATAGCATACTTGCAGAGGTCAATATGTTAACTTGGCCAGACCTGCCTCCAGAACAACCCAACCATGCAGAGAATACAAAATAATTACCTGCAGAAATATATGAAATGTTCAGGTGAACCAGGTGCATGCATTGTATTCTCGCATGCTTGGATGATTTGGAGTCCATTCACATAATTAACCTTCCGTGAAAGGACCCTAAGTCATTGTAGAAGGAACCCTATACAAATTCTAAGATGATAATGCAGACACCTGCAGATTAACCTTGCAACTGTCAGGATCCTACAGGTGAAGTAATGGGGTCTAGTGATTAAGCAGTTAACCTTGCCAGTCCAATTATTGACCGGGAGGGCCGACATCGCCATCTATTTTGCATTGGATTAACACGCAAATAGTGTGATTATTATGTTGAAAGCAGCTCAACGAAAGAGTTTGTGTGATCGAAAAAGGCAAATGGTTTACTTATTGTAAATAACCGTTTAGTGTGCATTCGCATGCAACCGACTATTATATTGACAAACTAAATGATCAGTGAGTATTTTTCCCGTGATGCATCGGAGAAACATCGCTTCTCTGAGACGATCGTTGGCGGCGTATCGTATTGCGAATTGTAAGAATTGAAATGCCGACACCCTATTGTTTCGGATCCTTTCAAATTTAACAAAGTGGTCACAGGTTATTCCACTCATAACTCTAGAGCAATATACGTGCGGCAACGTAAGTGCATCGAAGAAATTGCAAAACCTGAATGGGTAGCGTCAGTGGGCTGAAATTTTCGGGTCACGGGTAAAAAATGCGCCTTACCTATGATGCTTAGCAGCTCGGTTCTAAGTGGCCTGCTTACGTAATCATTGTAACTCAAAGGACACAAACAACCTACTTAGTCTACAACAAACCACCCCAATACACACAACGTCAATATTATAATTGTAAATGCACACAAAAGCCAACATGTCAGCGCCCTATATGGTACACTGCACAAAAAAGAGCTGGTTATCCAGTCCAAGGTGAGGGTTTCTATCTAGATAGGAGGCAAAACGTTACGTAGTCTTTAGAAATTCACCGTCTCGCATGTTTTTGCCAACCACAAAGAAAACATAGAGAAAAAAAAAAAAAAAAAAAATCCCAACAATAGAAAGCATGGCGTGCCTCCGCTTCTTCCACATCCTGTGGGTTCCGCTTGCATATCACGAAGCGTTAGTGATACAATTAATGTATGTTGTTAGAGTTGGCAGGTGTAATAATAGTGTATGGATCATGTGCTGTGATAACTCTTTTTCTCATATGCAATGCGCGCTTAGGTGAAAAGATGTATTCATTGAGGCGGTTTATTTTTAAATCAAGACGACTGACGTGGCATTTCATTCGGTGTGTCAGGTAGAGGCAAAATGAACCCCCCATGCACCCCACATACCAACAACTGCTATTTTGGCGGATTGTTTTGTATCGAATTGACTTATGTGTGTAAACAGCACCCAAACTAATAATATTCCGTGCAATATATTCAAAATGTCAGCGCCCAGCACGGACGACTGGTTTTGAATGGGTTTCACCCCCTTGATCCAGTCTGCATAACATCCTTGTTACTTACTCCAGGAATTTCTGTTGGGGCACAGGAAGAACCTTGCTCAAATGTGGATATAAGACGTATTATTACAAACGCTAACCAAAATCAGTGATGCGTATTCAGCGTTATGGCATCATGCAAGGTTGGTCGTGTTTGATGACAATTACTGAGTAATTTCATTAGAAATAACAGCTGCGGATTTCTTTGTAAAATATGTTTTAGCTGGAACAAGAATATAAATTAAGTCCATGTTCTTTGAGCATCACTGAAGAGACAATGCGGAACTCTTGATCCACATAGTCCTGCTACTACTGTCTGTTCAATTAACTTAGATGTCCGGTGTTGATTACTTGTTTCACACAAATTACGTTTTTCGAAATCAATCACTACAAAAAAGTTGGTGGGTATCTTTGGACCTAAGACGTTTTAACATTACAAAAGGAATGGGGCATTTTTGACCCTTAAAATGTATGAAATCGGGGTTTTCACCCTCTTTTTGAATGAGCGAATAAGGTTTGGTACCATTAGTAATTACGTTTTTGGGACGGTTTCAATTGACTCCATTTAGTCGGTAGTAAAAGTTATCGTCGGAGGAGATGATTCACGATCACTAGGTCCTATGGTCCCGCCCCCTTTTGACTGGTATGAAAGGAATAATGCCACGTTAGTTCAACTGTATCAACTCCGAACGTTGTTTTTTGCATCAATTGTTTGCAATACAAACGAGAATTCCAATGGTTCCACCAGCATTAACCTTGAATGGACGGCATTACAGGAGGGCTATTTGATTCTAAAGTATAAGTATTTCAACGATTCATTTAATGCCCATCCATAATGCACGCGCAAACACCTGAAATCAAGCAAGGTCCACGAATCATAATTTCATTTCGTGAATGGGTCTCCGTAAAGTTTCAGACTTTGGAACCCAATGATCTTGTTTGGTCCAATGATGAATACAACTTTTTCTTTCAGAATTTTTTTCGAAAACATATATTTTTCTCAATAATTAATACAAACCGGACATCTAGTTAATTGAACAGACGATAGTATTCAGCGCGTGTCAGTGACATTGATTCCTCTTTGGAGAAACTGTACCTCGCAATGGCTCACGTAGCCTTTATCACATACTGCACTCAGGGACACTCTGAGTGGAAATATCTTCAAAGAGTGTTATGTTACATAATATTATAGCTGGCCAAAGACAGCAAAACCGATTGCCAAAAACATGGGATTTTAACATAGCTTCAGCAGGCTGGTTCAGTAAAACAATAAATAACCAAGGCTGGCTATAAAATAAAACCACGAGCTCACATTTATGCCTTCCAAATAATACCCAATGATCCATTATTCCCACACTTGAAGTATATTTTGGACCAAGTGCCTTTTAGTTTATTATGGTGCACCAATATTGATTAACCTTATTCCCAATATTTCAGTTGATTCCTACTTCCGTTTGGGGTTTTGAACAACACCATAGCCAGAGTGCTGTGATTTATGTTCGTTTAAAGGCTGGGAATATTAAAAAGAGGCTTGTTTTAGATAACAGTTAGTAATCCTGATTTTTAAGATAAAGAAGAAAATATATACATGTATTTGGATACATTTTTCATGCGCGCTTGATTTGACTTTTTTTCTTTTTAACCCACGCTCGTGTGCAAAAGTGCTATCAGCATTTGTGTTGACTTGATATAATTTCATTAAGAATTTTTTGTTTTGTCTGAGGTCATAAAAGTGCAACATTTTTACGAACGTGTGATTTACCACATCTGAATCGATTGGTTTCTCATCAAATCAAATATATATAATTTAAATTTGTCAATGCCTTCTCAATGATAGATTTAATAGGTTTCGCAGAACCAAACATCGATCTCTACATTATATTAGTCAAATCGAACTGATTCAGTGGGATTTTTAGAATGTATAAAGCGGTAAATTCACATCCAATGCCAGTGGGCGTAACTATGGTGGGCGAAAGTGGAGTTGGGGAAAACTTTTGAAGGCCAGGGAGAAAGATAGAAAAGGGGCAATCTTCAGACAGGGCGAAATCTTCAGGTCCTTGCCCACCCTTGGCTATAGTCTAGTTTTTCGCTAATGCCAATGACCTTAATTAGTCCTAATCTGGCATATTTTATCCACTTCAAAAGTTGCTGAAATCTAATTGTATCTCCTGCTTGATTGCATAGTTATGCACTTCGCACTTTTTCGCTCTGCAATGGAATCTCTAATTGCAACCACACTGAAATGTTCAAGTAGGAGTCACTTGGTCTAGACTTTCAAATTTTCATATATTTATTCATGTCCTTTTAACACTTAAAGCAACAATCTTTGTGTTCTTCAAAATTTAAAGAGGATATTTACATTTTAAGTGCAATACAAGAGTTTCCACTTCCGTTACTACCTCAAGGAAACCCCCTACTGAAACCAATTTCCCAAAGGAGTTTTAGCACGAAATGAATCCACAAGAAAGGCTATACCCGGGGGACAACCTCACATCAGTACTAAAAATGGTATTAAGTATTTGGACCTTAATTAGGGGGAATATTTTTTTTTCAAAACATGTAAAAATTGAGCAAAAAATACAAAATACCCTAATGAGCCTTGCACATAACTTTATGTTTTGATACCTACTCTTGAAGACTTTTTTGGTTCATCCTTCATGTAAGACTCACGGAATTAGCCTAGCATGAAATATTCTATAAAAGGATCAAAGATTACTAGGATTGTACAGCTTTATTCCGTAAAAGAGTCTTTACTTAGTTCTAGCTCATGAATAGCTTACACCAAGGACACACCCTTTTTTTGCATGGCGTGATCTGATAATTACAAGCTTCTAACTGACATTTTTGTTTGTTTTTGTGATGATACTAGTTTGAATTAAAGGTTTAAGACTTTTTTCAAACTGAACAATATATTGTTGGGGTTTCTTCAAGGTGTCAATGTGTTGAAAAGGTTACACATTTTTTTGTGTGAACTAAAACATCAATATTCAAAATGACCAAATGTGCAGGTTAGTCCTTGTAATCTGAAGCTAACGATATATTTAATACAAAATTGCCTAAAATAGCAATTTTGTGTGAAGTATATTACAAATATTGAACTTAATAATTTAGGAAATCCTGTTTTTAATGTTATTTTGCAAAAATACGTCATTTTATCATAGAGTTTGTAAAGTAACGATTTTGCAAGGTTCACAATGAAATAATTTGTTGTCGGGTAAATGTTAATGTTTCTAATACTAATAATTACTTGCTTACACGTATGTGTGTACATATATTAGTAAAACACTGGCAACAAAACATAGATTTAAAATATTCTTAGCCGATTTCCATTAGCGCCCAAAGATGCTCCCTCCCCATTCACTCATTAACGGTTGGACGATAGGGTTATTTAAAGCGGCGCATTTAAAAGTCACGCCGAAAAAATCTCATCCGTAAATCAGCTATCGGGAACAATTTTGGGGTCACATATTCAAATGCATCATTATTTATCCAGCGAAACTTGTTTAGAATCCATTTTAAAGCTTTTGACAAGTCGTTGATTGATTGATTGACTGACTGTCTCGATTTGAACGATTGCTTTTGGAAACCCAATCCTTGTTGAAAAAAAAGATACCCTGATTACACAAAAAACCGACATATAAAAACGCGTTGGCTATCCCTCACAACCTTGACTGGTTCATTCACTTCATAAATAAAGTTCAACGAATAACGCAAGATATGGTACTATATACGCCATGTCAGTTCTTTGGTCAATTTATTGGTACTTTGCTCGATCAATGAAACCACGTAAAGCGTTAGAGTAAGTTTTCCTAATGGAGTGTGGAATACCAACATTATTTGATTTCAGTCGAGGTTTGTACGGGCTTTAACATTAGCTTAGTTAAAGAACAAAAGGAACAAAATAAGTTTCACCTTAATTAACAATGATTGATAGGTCAAATTGGCGATAACAAGATTTGCCATTTTAATTGATTTCATTAATTATTTTTTTTTTATGTTTACGAAAAAGTTGTAGCAAGAATATGAAACTGTTTGACACTAAAAACTAGCATTTTGGCAATTCATTTGGATTCTCTCACACAAAGTGTTAAAGACTAATCCTCATCCATTTTTTCCCATCAATATTTAATTTTATTATATAAGATTAATATGAACACAACAGAACACCAGCTTATGTCTTGTTGTTACACAGCATTTAATGGGCTAGGGTCATCTCCATTTTCCCCTACTTTACATAGCCAACAGTCGGATTCAACGCTAAAATAGTTATATTACTATCGATTACAGTACTCGGTCGGAATTCCCTAAGCGAGAAAGTTATCAACACACGCTTAGTACTAAAGTTGTTTCTATCGATCGGTGATACTATCCCAGTGAAAGAAAGGTTATTATTTACGACTATATGAAAAAAGCTAGTTTTGTTGAATATTGACAAAATCGTGGGATGGAAAAGAAAGATGAACTCAGAGGTCATGGCATTATCTCTAGAGCAATTCTTAAATTCAAGGACGCGTGCGACCTTAAAGATGTCATTGGAAAGACGGGACCAAATATAAACCAAAATGCCCCAAAACAAGACAAAACAGAAAAGGGAAATACATGGAGGTCTTGTTTACTCGCCAACAGACACGTTGTAGAAGACTTAACAAAGAATGAACGGGCACGTGTAAAGGAAAAACGAGAAACAAGTCTTTCCTAACCCATTCTCTATCTGTTCCTAAAATTTGTTAAAAGTATCTTAATTGTACGTATTTCAACCACTTGCACCAATTTTGCAAGGTCTTTAAAGGCAGTCCGAGCAAGAAGTATAGCAAGTTGCATTTCATTCAACACGTTTGCATTTCATCCAACATGTACAAGGTTATCGAGCTCAGTTATAGACACCCACTTGTATAGTGTTACAGAACGCTTTCAGAATGTTGGATTCTAGTGGGTCGCGTTCCTTAGGCTTGGATATTTTGCAAGCTTGACGTAATATTATGCGTTGTAATAGGTGAAACCCTTCGAAGGTATCTTTTAAGAAATTTTCAGTTATATGGTCATAATAGTGTCGAAAGAAATCACCTATATTTTAACCCATTCTGAAATTTTAAAATCCAAATTGTTACAAAATTGCAATTCAGTCGGTTTTTGCGTTGAAGTGCGGTCTCGTATATGGATATGATGCAGCAGTTGTAGACCAACTTCACACATCCTCAGTTCACACACTCACAATCACCACACCCACAGATAGATATGGTCCTGGAGCAGATATTTTCAACTCGTCTAATAGGGGCGCTATTCATTAATTATGTGTGGGCTTTATTTTTGTAACAGTGTTTCTTTAAAGGGCAACGAGAGATTTTGGGGCACCCATATATTGTGTCATATGTAGTTAATTCAGTATAGACCACCGATAGATTCTTACCTTGTGTTTGGTTACAGAAATACCTTGAAAGCCTACAAAATGCAATTTTAGTTCCTTAATTTCAATATAAAACATAGGCTGTATTTACTCCTATACGAAATTAGAAATTGCACAATTTTTGTACCAAAGAAATATTTTTCAGCTTAATCCTTTCACATGGGGATGTTTCTGACAGAAAGCTTTACATTGGTGCAAAAATTAGATTTTTCACATTTTTAGGGACACCTGTTCTGTGAAATCTCTCGTTGCACCTTTAAGTATTACAAAAGAGCGGTGTTCTGCAGGCTCGGATTGTGTGGCGTGCGTCTATGGGTTCGATCCCCACTCCAGGCGTAAAATTTTACTTCATTATTATTTAATCTTGGAGTTAAAGATTGAAATGAAAACATCAGTGTTGGCAATTGAAGTAGAAAATAATAAATAGCTGCTATATGAGATAATTTAACTGCTTATGGTCCTTGACCATAATATCGGGCCAGAAACTCACACGTGCACACCCACACCAAAATCACACGAAAGATACTGCATTAGGGGCACCCGCTCAAACAAAATACAAATCAGGGGCTTAAGTCGGTAAAATCTGCCGTTCTGCATACATGTTAATGGGGCAATTACCGTTAAACAGACCAATGCATCACGTTGTTAACCGACTCAATAGCAAACTTATTACCGTGTACCATCTGTGGATCGCACCTTGTAATAATCAAGAGGGTTGAATAACTATCATTAACCTTACAACTCTCCATATTCGTCAGTAACACCCAACGATTCCCCGAAGAATAACTTTACTGATTACTTGTGATTAACGGCTTGCCAATTTGACACGTTTCACACTAGCAAATTTCTACTACAACTAGTCGTTAATATATACATTACATATCCTGAAAGTAGTGGACAAAATAGCTTGTGATGTTTCCCGTGTGTATTATTCACTTTTCCAATTAAAAATATATTTACCTTTAAAATACCTCCAGCACAAAATAAGTTCGCATAATTACTCCGTATATTGTTGAATTTAATATGTATTTTCTGTGTTTAAAACAACAAACAAGGACATTTTCTATCCTTCAGAATGTAATTGGCTGATTAAATCGGTGAATGAAATCAATTGTAGCAATATTTAATGCAAGTGGCCCTATAAAATCATGCAATTATTACCTTAAAAGTGTATCCTATTGAATTAATGGCATAATTAAAACACAATTGTGGAAACTCAAATAGCTTTAAGCATAATACCCGGAGACGATTCCATCGTCTTTGCGCCAAGGTAAAGCGTAGCCGTAAAAAGACAACATGTTGCTTTCCTATGTATAGCTTATAATCGTTATTAATCATCATCTCCGAGAAATACAGGTGCAAACATTCTTCGCCACCTTCTAAGATGGGATCTTTCCCCTGGGAGGAAGCATTCATTACTCGGCGCGCCGACAGGCTGACAATAGCAAAATGATTTTACACTTTCTCTCTAAGAAAAATAGTAGCGCGCTATGTAAGGATAGATTGTAAGGAAATTGCCGCGGAAGGTAACCTGTTATCTATACCAGAAAAAGTACCAACTAATCTTTTATTAATTGCACCCATGCATCTGTACTGAAATGCGCTGCACCATATCGATTGTAGTTTAAGCTATTGCTAAGAACGTGAGATTTCGTTTAGATTCAGCCAGTTCGAATATCTGGCACCAAGATATCTAATGAAATGATTTACGGGGCGATGTATCCGTGAGAGTGGTGTAAGATTACGAGTGCAGATTTATTGGTATTCTGGCGAAGAATCTCCTGTTCATTTGGAGTGGGTAAATGTGTTGACCGAATTATTTGACTTGTAGCTGATAAAATGTTACAGTAAAAGAGCTCGATCACGAGGTCTCGTTCTTTGACACCTCTAGTGTCTCTGCTTTGGAGAAAAAGGCCCGCGGTGAATTTTAATTTTCTTGGTTTAATTAATTTGTTGAGAAGCTTACACAACCCACTTGTAGCTCTTATCAAAATATTCAGATACTCGAGAAAGAAGATCTGACATATTTAGAACGCATCTCTGTTAGAAGTTCCAAGTAAAAATGCCATTCTTAAGGAGCTAAAAAGCAAAATGTCCAGGTTACGCAGTTCATGCCATCCTTAGAAAAAAGTTTATTGGTAAATGTAGAAGTTAACGTGTATATACAGAATTGTCTGCCGATGACATAACCTGTACTAGCGAATTTCTTTAAGAACCAGCCGCTATGATTTATCTTGATTTAAATAGCTCGTCATCTATCAAGGTCTATAACAAACAACACGCATTATCTTGATTGCAGCGCATAGTGGTAACAGTCTAACATCAGCATTGAAATCAAAGATGAGTTCAGATATTTTTTTCAGAGAAAATATATTGTATTGTATATTTTGTATCAAGCATCATCTGATAGGTCAGCTTAAGATTATTTACATAATTGTACTTCACTTTGCAAAAAATGCCGCCTTTGTAGGTTCATTGATTTCGTTGTGCAGAAACGAAAGAAAAGTTGTAATGCCGGCGCAATATGGCAGTAGGTAAAACAACCATATTTAAAACAAATGTAAAAGTTATTCGTAAAAAAATCGATATCGATAATATGCTTTTGTTTGTAACAACCGAAATTTAACATTTTCAGCTAATAAATTAAAATATATGTAGCTTTGCTAAATTGAACTCTAGCAAAGATTTTATTCTTTATTTTCATCACTGATAAGTTTAAATTAGTTCGTAAATAACAAAACAAACGATAGCCTTCCGTTTCTTGAAATCAACCAAGTACCAAACAACTAAACGTAAAGTTTGTATCTTTATTCTTGTAATTATCATTTATCTTTTAACAATTTGTAACATGTTACAATCATTAAAATAAGTACCAATCAATGGCCCTCTTTCGTGGTTGTTTTACGACCAGGTGCGTTTGAAAAATCTGAAAGTTAAAACATGTTTATTTAGTTAGAGGGTATAGATAGACGTACTTTTCATGGTCTTTTCCCCCTTAATAGATATCCTTTACGTTAAGGAGTATCATTACATAATTTTAAAAATGTAATGATGTGTTAATGAGTGTAAGCCAATTATTGTACTTCGAACTGTCTCATTATTTAACTTGTTAAGCATATCTCCTATTCATTATTTAAGGTAACAATAACACAGGTTTAGGACACACTAAACTTTTTTTTTATTGAATATTACTTAAAATCCTACAATTCATGTTATTCTTTTCTAATAAGTGAAGGGTCACAACGATTTGCCAAAGGCACGCGCGTGAGACATTTATTAAGTCATTACTTATCTGAAATCAATTCAATTATATGAAGCCGTGTGTAAAGAGTTCAAATTAATTTTGCATGAGTTTACGTTCATTAAGGGTTATGACCTTCTTGATATTGTTATTCATCTTTGAATATTGAAGTTATTCTATGTAGTTAGACGTTGGGAAAGATAATGAATAGACTCTTTAATTACAGTTAATTATACCAATAAGGTTTATTCAAAGATTAATCGAAGTTTATTATATCAAAATCCCAGATCCAACGGTTGTGGTTTGGCTTAACGTACTGTGACATGAACATAAACAAAATGTCTCAACCAATCGGAACATTGTAGCTTTAGAGTTTGTATTAATTGTATTTGAGTTGAATATTTTATGTATTCACTTCAAGAGCCCATAAACAGCCAAACTGAATTCGAGACACGTTCCTGAGTTTTATGGAAGCAGGTTAGAGTTATTGATTAAAACAACATAAAAAGCCCAACTACCTGAAAGAAATTTGCCACATATTTTAAGAGGGCCGATTAGATCGAACAGTGGCAATTATGTCTGCAGGTAATATAGGGCGTATCAATAAACACGCAACAAAATTTCTGCCCCAATTTTTGTGGTAATTGTGTAAAATTACATCAAAATAATAATGCATCTTAACGCACATATCGCCTCCTTCCAACGATAGGTTAATTTGTTCATTGCGTCATGGGTAAACCGAGTAAGTAATCATTGTTTTGCACAATTGGGAACAAAGTGAGCTTGGGGCCAAGTGTCCACAGTAATGCTAACACGAATCCTATCAAATTTTCCCTCTCTTCTCCTTCAGTCATGCAAGTGAATGGGATTTGTATTGAGAGAAAAGAGAGGATTTGTGGCTTTAAGATGGCACGAGTAATTTGTGGAATACTTTACACCAATTACCAACAAAAATTGGGAAAGAAGGTTGGTTGCGTTTTTATTGATATACGCCACTGTACAGTGCACAACCTAAAATGGCATCGTGTGTTTTACTTGATCTTTAATTCTAGTTTTTGTTGCGTTGTCGTTTGGAATATAAAAGACTTATCTTGAATGGAGTCAACTTTTGTGCGTTCAGGAAATAAGTGGAAAATGGTAATGGTTTGTAATTGACGACGAAAATAAAAAGTTGTGAAAGGGCTCTCGATGCTGCACTGTGGCCATAATCTGAATGCTCATAGCACCGTGTTGTATCTTTCAATCATCGGATGTATCAAAAACAAGTCATTAAATGCACAACACAATTTATAATTAATGCAGGAAAAAGTCAAGTATTTCATATCCATTGGATGAGAAAAAAAAACAGTAATTAATTTTCAAAGGTTTATGAGTAAATTATTTAGATTTAAACCAGTGAACTAATACTATGACTACTAAAATCAGTCAAGTCCATATGAATGGTATAGTGGTGGTACTTGACTTGTCGAGCACATTGATGAAGTATTGCTGTAAAATTGGGTATGCTAGGTGTTGGTTTTTGAGTAGGTCCCTTGTGGTCAAGATTTCCCGAGTATTAAAGAATTAACTCATTGCGGAAATTTCCTACCGGTTACAGTCACGCGTTTGACAAGAGCAACAAACCCTAAAGGGGTTAAACTTACAGGAAATGAGGGCAAGGAAACAATGATATCGTCACTGTTATAGTTTCATTTATTATATCATGATCTGTACTACATGTATATACTCAATAATATAAAAAAGACCACGAAAGGTTTTCCTTGAAGGAAACGTCTCCATCCACCTCCTCTCCTCCCGCTCTATCCCTCTCTCGCCTCTCTCTCCTCCCTCACGCATTCCTTTCTCTAGTAAGAAGGTTTAAGACTCTCGTTTCTTATACTATATTCCAAGCTTCTGACTTCTCTTCATTTATGTAAGGTTCTTGGTAAAGAACAACGAACTCAATGCAATTCTGTTGTACAGTTTGGTACGAATCCATCATTACAATTGAATAACCCTTTGTTACCATATTTGAAATAATGGTCGAGGACGGTCCAAGACCTTTGACTTGCCCAAAAGTTAAGCGCATAATACTTTCCAGTCGCGCGAGCGAGCAGCGTAACACGTGATCTTGGGTCAGAATCCGTTCTTGCGCACGCCAATCGCTCGATGCTACTGGCAGTGATGGAATCTAGTACAAACCATATTCATACAATATAATACTCATGTTTAAAATTACAATACCTAAACCACATTAACCCACAAGCAACCACACACCAACAAATACTTAATACACACGCACGATACACACACACCAAACTGTATGCTTTAATGTGTTGAGGGGGTAAAATGCACGGAACAAGAAACTGTGATGGCGACCACGCGTGACCAGTAAAAGCAATATTAAACAATAGTGCGTCAAATTTTACAAGAAATACATGCAACAAAATCCTATATACAAGCACTACACCATTTAAGCAAACTTAAATGTTGACTCAATTTGAACGCCAATTTCTGATATGCCATGTTTTTTTTCAGATAAGATTTGCAGTAGTCGTCACAAATATTATGGACTAAATTATCCAAGTTTCTCGGAAGCATGGGCACGATTTTACTGCAGTCACCTCCCTAAAACGAGGTACAGAATTAATGTCGAGATTGTTTAGACTGTAAATATTCCAAAAGGAATCGAGACCGCAATCGATTAATCTTCTTTGGAGTATATATAGCTCTATGCATCTTTAGTTCTTATCAAATCGAGAACATGGCATTTGAGCATGAAAGTTTGACGTCTTCAATACCATCTTTACATAACACATATACCCGAGTTATTAGGCTCCCAGTCACTCGTTTCTGCGTTCTCTCTGGCCATTGAGGGAGAGTGTGTTAGAACGGGCCTTAAATTTTAAGCTTGCAAAACCATAAAAATCAAGACCATCAAGGTATGTAACTCTCAAGATTTGGCTGGCTTTTAAAACAACATAATTACTTTAAGGAGATTTGTTACATGCTGTGTTATACCAGTCAATATTATACTGATGACGAGCATATGTTTAAAGGTATTGAACCAACCAGGATTTGCAAGGCCTACAACAAGAATACATCTAAACCACTTTTTTCAAGAGAATGAATTATGCATTCAAGCCATTTGGTATTTCAGGATCATTTTTACTATGGATGGCCATTAGAGCGTTCAATAATAACTTTGGCCATCTATGTAAATCCATGTCAATAAGTCTTGCAAAGTACTTCGTCTTTGCCTGCCTATGCGTACATTCAATGGTGGTCCAACCTAGATCGCCAAATAGCCCGCTGCTGTCGGTGTATTGCGAGACGCTTTGAGTTAAGTCCTACCCATTTGCAGCTGAAGGTTTCAAGCTTTATAATCGCTTGTACGTATAAACACGAAACGGACACGCAATAAGTAAGAGATTGAGGGCAAGTGACTTCCAAAGGATGTTACCATAGTAGACACGATTGTAGTCATCCTGATTATTGATTTGATGTACCAATAAGCAGTCTATTATTACCTTTCCTATAGTTTCCTTGACCATGGGTGTGATCAAATGATCCTTGAAATACAAACGCCAAGATATTTATAACTGTTCAACCTCAGCATATGTGAGCTTTACCAAGACACCATAGTTTAGAGTATTATTTTACACCAACAAAAAAACAAACAAAAAAAACAAACACGCTTGCCGACAACAGAACGTTTGACTTTTCGTAATTGAAATCAAGACTCCACTTCTAGAGAAATCGCCCGCTATAGATAGCATGCGAGCCAAGCCTTTCTCATTGTCGGCAATCAAGACAACATCGTCTGCCCAAAACACCACTAATTAAAAACACCAAAATATAACAATACCAACTCACTGACTGAAGCATTTAGCAAGTTCATTATATATATATGCCAAAATAAAACAGGAGAGAGTAGTAAACAACCTTGTGACACCTCATCATATCACAAAATCAGTGAATAATTCCGCCGGAATTAAACAACATTGAACATTTTGTCAATATCCAAATATTCATACATTCCTTTTATATAAAAAACCAATTTCCAACCATAAACGGCCTCTTCTCTCCAAACCGTGTCAAAAGCCTTACGGAAACCAGGAAGGCCACGTAGGTTGGCTTACTTTCAGCCGATCGAGGTGCAATAATACTTTTAAGTGTGAAGATGTGGTCTTCACACCTGTGGTCTCTCCTAAATCCGTCCTGAATCTCCGTAAGAATTTTGTTGTTTTCGAGAAAGGTAGAGATATGATTACAACGATGCGATTGAAGATTTTAGAGACACAGGACGTAAGGGTGATACCTCTATAATTATTTAGGTCATTTTTCGGACCCTTCTTATGAATGGGAACTATGATGCCCCTGTTCCACTGGTTGGGTGTTTTTTGAAGACGTGATAATTTGTCAAACAAACCTGTCAATGACTTTATCAAACTGTCCCCTCCATTCTTCAAAAGCTCGTTTGTAATCACGTCAATACCCGGAGACTTATTATTTTTGGCATGACCAATAGCATCTTTAACATCATCAAAACAAATTTGAATATCATTAATAAGGTGAGGAGGTTCGTTATCATCAGCATCTAAAGGAATGCCCCTTCTTAAACTACTTACCCGATTCTTAATAAACTCTTGATGACTATAATTATACTGTACCGCGTGATACGATTGGAAAACAAATTCTTATTAAAATAACAATAAAAATGATAAAAATGCAACCGTGTGATATATTAATGAATGATTGCATTGTCATGAAAAGACTTTTTGAACAATTCCAACAAATGGTCATTAGTAATCACGCCAGACAGTTTTAGTGAGCAACACTAGTTAAAAAGAAATACCTTTATTTAAATTCAATCGAGGAAACATATACACACAATGTAAACAAGACGCTCACACCCACACATAGGTTTATCCATTTCTCAGTTTTTTTCGTTTGGATACTTTTCATGTCGTGTAGAATATTTATTAATGGCATTTGTTTCTGGCAAGTAATCGATACTTGACTATAAATATTATTTGGGACAATTAAAGGAAGACAACTTAGATCAATAGTTATTCTCGATGGGGTAGACAGAAAACATCAGAATGGCAACACAAATATTGATTCATTCATTGAAACTAGTTCATTGTTTTCAAGTATGCATGCGTTTTGGAATCGTCAAATTAAAGTTGACTATACGGTAAGCAGAAAGGATCACTTCTGAATAAAACCAGAGCCGTTTATAACTAAACTTCTCTGATAGAAATGATATTTGAAATATATTTAATCTATCACAAGTTCACCATACAAGCAAAAACTCTGTATTAAAACTAATGCACTTTTGATTTTTATTTGTTTTATGAAAAATATAATTGAAATATAAAACACTATTCTGCATAATATGCAGGCGTTACAAGTCTCGTAACTGGGCTAATTAAAGCTTTGAAATGGTTCGTTATTGCAGTAGTAGTGCTCTTCACGTTGTGAAGTACACGGGTTATCCTCAAGTGGTTTAAAAAATATTCTCAAGGTATGGCATTTTAAACAATGAATAACTCGGTAAATCATGTAAATAGAATGTTCAAACCAAATCACGATTAATACCTTACTAACTGATGAGGTGATCTATAGGTTAATCGCTATGTTTACATACCATATCCATTTTGAACATCTTAAATAGTTCATTAAATCAAAGCTCAGTATTGACTTTTCAAAAGTTGTTTCCCTTCTAAGGTAGCTTCAATATCTAGTAGTAGATGAATTATTTATATATTTCAGGTCACATTTTGAGCACTAAATTTTTATCTATTTTCTGGGTTAGGGATGCCAGTATACTATTATACATAGGCAATCGGGAAATTTGACTATTTAAATTCAACGTAACGTTTGAATGTGATTAAGGTGGAATTGTGCGATCGTCGCACGTATCGTAACCAATAAATTGGAAGAAATGAATTAATATTAAGTCCCATGTTTGCTATTTCAAGTTCTTTGACATATAAATTACTGTATATTTTTGCAATATTAGTTAACCCTGTGTAATATAGTTTTTTACCTATCCCTGCAGCACTCGTGACGAACGGATATGACATGCCCACTTCTGTATTCATTGTAAGAAGTCAAATATGTCAATACTTACTAAATAATGCATATTGATCAAGTGATCGAAACGGCTTTCAAATAAGAGCCGTCAAATGCGGCATACGTTGGAATTAAAATGAGACGGCATTTAACTCGGAATACCTGTCGTCACCAGTCTGTTAAGGGCATGCACGGGGCCTAACTCCATGGAGTATAACACAATAGTAATTTCTTTGTAATTAACCGTCGTTGGAGAACCAGTAAAAGTGCTGCGCCGCTGTATCCACTATGTAATTATTTGAACGCATATTTTATACTGATATCAAACATTATAATGGAATTCTGTTATTTTCATGTTTTGGACAATACTTATACAATATTTCCACGTTATCTTCTGTCGCTTTCAATGGACAAAGAGTTATAGGTAATCCATAGACTTCTGTAGCAGATGTTATTTTAAAGCTCTCTTGCGTCTTTTAGCACGACATCAACGACATAGGGTAAATACTTTTCAGTGTCGTGGAGTAAGTCATGTGTATCGATGTCTTGTACTGACTTATGCCTTGTATTGAACGGTACTAAAGTTGATTCGCGGCACAGTAGTAAAAAAAGAGCCTGAAAGGAGAGTATAAAACAGCAAATTATGCAGCTAGATTACCTCATCCACATTGAATAGCTTCAATTATGGGCACATTTGGGACAAAATGCCTACTTTTCCCACGTCTGTAGGGAAATTCCTCTACATGTGCAGCGTTACGTGCGCCCATAACAATTAAAACTAACGATGGATGTGACATTTAGAAATAGGCCAGAATACTCGTACATACCATCGTTTATGTGGGCACATTTTACTTTGGTCTATTCTTATTACGAACATGAATAATTGGTTAATGTTGTCTAAGTATCTTCAGTATTGTTTAAGTATCTCTAATAGATATTAAAGTTCGGTTTCTAGACTTGAAACAAATACACTACGCGTGAAATTGCACAGACATTGCTGAATTCTTATACAACATGTGTTTTCGAAGAAAGCATATCTAAATCCAGTAGTTTTACATTTATATTGCTTACATTTTTATGCTTTTAAAATGGGTATTTGAATTCGGTGTAGGTTACTGAAAGTATTTCCGGTTTTTTTTTTTTTTTTTCAATTTTGCTCTAGCCTCGCAGGGAGAACCTGCAAGCAGTTCAATCAATGGTGAAATTACATTAATCACATACTAATTTGGTTATTGTCTCACCCGTAGTACTTTGCTGTTAAAATTAAGACAAGCTTAGTCAAACAAAGATCGCTTTGCCGTGTTTATCCAGCCCGATTACTTCAGGGTCATAACAAAAACATCGCTCTGCCAATCACGTTAACTGTGTTTTTAATGCTGTTGTAATATTAGTGGGAATTGTTTTGAAAAGATTCTGTAATTTTCTTTTAGATTTTCGACATAAGACCTGAAGTAGTTTAGCTAATATTCAATTGGTCATGTTATGTTCATCATCTATATTAAATTCTGCCGGCCTCTTCTGAGATTTCACTCGATTCGATTCAAAGCATAATTTTATCTCACTTTTATTTACTATGGAAAGAATACGTATATTAGTGATTAAAAACAGAATACTTGAATGTTACTTGTACGGCGTCAACATATAATACGACTATTGTGCTGAAGATGATAATTACAACATTTAAAGATGTTTAGCCATTTGCCAATCGCCCCAGGTAACTGCCAAAACAAATGCTGTGCTGGAATGAAACCATGTGAAACGCGTTTTGTGCGTCATATAATTTCAGAATATTGGGGCGAAATATCTCCAAGACATTACAGATGTAACAAATCGGTGGTATAAAGTTACCTCAATACCTCTTATTATGTCTGCATAATGCTATTTAAATATTTGAACATATTAGTGCGCCCCGGTTATGCTTTGAGGCACGTCGACCTTTATGATATGAAGAAGCATCTAAGAACTGGATTTTAATGGTCGAGTGTTGGTAAAAGCAACAGATATGTTATATGATCGGTCAACGATAGTCCATAATCAAAATAAGGCTTAAAACCGTTATAGGGAATATCACAATGGCTGAAACACATACCATAAGTTTATAAACACTAAAAAGATTAATTTGTCAAGAAAAGGTTTTACTTGTCAAATTAAAATTAGTCATTCAAATTTATCTTTGATCATTCAAATAGATCAAGCTAAAAATGTTTTATGTTTATTTTTTACTTTTCCAGACGGAAAATTATAATTTGATGATTTAATAATTGTGAAGTAAATCTTAAAGGATTGTTTTCCTTAGTTTATTCTGAATCTGGATTTAAGCCAAGAGATGTGCATGTATCCTTACAACAAAATATCTTTACATTCAATGTGACGCGCCTTCCCCTCAAAGCAATATATGACTTTTATTTATTTCATTTTTTGCTAATACCAAGCATTACATGGGCGTTTGAGTTTTCAAAATAGAGAAATAATCAAACCAACTAAAAAGGCATACAATACATTATATGTCTATGGGATTCCAACTCAAAGCCTTACAGAGCTATCTACCCTGTTGGTGTTTTAAAATAATATGTTTCTGTGTGTCAAACTCGAAGTGATCTTTTTATTGCATTTACAAAAACTAGAAGTTTATATTTAATTACGTGAAATAAGCTCATAGACGACATCCAATGATCAGTACATATGAATCTTGAACGAAACGAAAGAAGATTTCACTTCATTGACAGATGGTTACATTTTTGCCTAAGAGAGATGCTAATGCATTAATTCTATCAAACTTTTAAGAACAGTGCGTTATATTTATTCTTTCTTCGTGTGAGTACTTTCAATGCGTTATCAATCAATGTGTCGCGAAATGTCCATATTTTTCGCGAATAATGTATAGCCATTTGGAATAGAATATTTGCAAATGGGCGATTTTGATATGATTCCCCGCCTTTATTTGACTCAATCGCTGTTATATCTGAATATTTAGCCGAATCAATGGTAACAATTAAGTATGTTTGGATATTTTAGTAAATGAAAAAAGAAATGCCCAAGGGTATATTTCTGCTGCATCCACAAAGTAATCACATACACGTTAAAGACAATCTTTCTTTTTATGTGGTTGTAAATGTTCCGTAATCGTGAAAACAACATGAATTGCTTCAGACATAGCGTTCCTTAATCCATATTTACTGGCAAAACAGTAAAAACATAATTCAACCAGATTAAAACTTTTGAAATGATACAACTTATAGTAACAGCGAGCTATTTTCCCCTTTTCTTATACACTGGGTGTTTATTCGTGGTTATCCATTTCGCGCATAGTGATTGAAAATCAATTTCAATTTTTTGCGCTTTCATTAACAAATTGCTTAACAGAAATCCATTGGTGCCTAGTTTAGAAGAAATATTGTAACAAACTGCTTAATATTAACAACTGGAAATTGATTGGGTTTAGAATGTTCTTCGAAGAAGAATTATCTAAAGCAATTCACCAGCGCTGTCCACATGGAAAGAAATCTTCATGATCTCTCCACGTCTATCAAGTATTATCTTCTGATTGTTAGTCTGAAAGATACACCGTAAATTCCATTTACAATAACTTACATTATCAAAAAGTTATCATTCGTTTGTAAAGGTGAAAGTGGAATGTAATATTAAAGAAAATTGACGGGATATTTAATGTATGCGGAACAATAGTCAGCTAAACCTGAGTAAAGACTTGGTTAAATCGAGATTCGAACAGGGGACCTCTAGAGTGTGAGACTCTATCAACTGAGCAAATCACTCCTTGTTTTGTCGGTTGATCCATTATCGCCAACACCTCAATTCTGAAATCGGCAAACAATATTAATATGTGATCCCCGATCAATATTGTTGCAAAATCTCATGATATTTAGTATACTCACGGACAGATAATGACAAAACGGAGAGGGCGATAGAGAAAGAACACTGTTCTGGAGAGTTTTAGCCTACCTTAAAATCGTTCACAAAAACAATTATGTTCAACTCATTGGCTCAATATGTGTTATTAATACATAATGAATGGGCACATGAAGTGTATCTGCAGGGATCCTTACGGACCAATAAAATATCAGACTTTAAATGCTTTATTGCAAGACAGGTGTATTTTATTCAAATGTAAATAACGCCACATTTTTGGCATTAGTAGTCCCACCACGATAGAGCAATCTCATTGCAGTATGTGTTTCAAGTTTCTACGGTTAAACAGTGTCATATACAATAAAACAGGTGCAAGATATTGTATAATAGGTTATTATCACCTGTGCGTAGAGAAATGCAGGTTTGATATTGATACTGCCACAGAAAATCGATACGGTAGTGAAAAATGAGCCATTTACATTGTATATCACAAATGGATTAATATCGGGGCCATTGAAATGGCTTATAGGGGTACTTATATTTTATGTTAACTTTGTTGTCTTTGAGTAAATGTAGAAGAAAGGCATTTATATAACATTTAACTTAAAAGATTTCTCTAATGTTTACCCATTTTCAAATTACAAAGATGTGTAAGCCGTGTTAATGATACACCAACGCGTTATAAAAGTGGTTTATTATACAAACTAATTCCTTAACGCTTGTAAAAAATAAAACAAGTTTCTGAATCTAATAAAATTGGAAGTAACTGACACGCTAAACTCACCAAACAAAACTAAGCAAAACACAAAACCTTATGAGTGCAGTACGGTGTAAAATCTGTTTACATTTTAATTTGATTTTTCTTTGGCATTTCCCTATTAAGAGAGGTGTCGGAGAATCTCACATGTATTTTGACCCGATTAATAATGTAACCATGTCTTTGACGCTTAGAATTAAAGAATTGATAGCCTTACATATGTCCCTAGGGTACCTCCCTGATTCAGTTATAAATACAAGCTTGGTCACCTTAATGAATATGATGAATGTTGGTAAAAAACGTTCGCTTCCGTTATTTGGTCTGGAATTTTCACCGTTTCCTGAAGGACTTAAACAAGCCCGCGAAATTCCATTTAAGAAATTTACATCAGCGACACCATAACCGATCAAAACAAATCTTTAAACTGCAGATTCAAATGTGATTTTGTTTTCGTTTTCACGCATAACAGAACAAATAATTTGTTGATGAGTACGGGGAGTGAGTTGAGAATCAAATAGGCTTCAAATGAATGGAACAGCTACAAATAGTTTTAGTTTTACAAGCGTTTGTGAAGTATAAACTTACTTAAAGCCACTATCATTTATTTCCCAAATTTGATGTAAGTGATTTTGCTCATAAGGAATATTTTATCTCATTAACAAATTATTTGTACTGTTATGCGAAACGTTTCGGTAGGTGTTCTACAACCGATCAAGTGCGAATTGAGAGAAATTTGTATCCTCAACAAATCTCCTCCTGTCCCTTTAAGAAAGTGCTTGAAGTTTGTTTATGTGTTAAACCTGCGCAGCGGTAATACAGGGTGAGTCAAAAAATTGGACCCTGATTGTGTCCACCATTTTGAATTTTTAAGTAAAATATATCTAACATACGAGGTATTTTCGGAAAGCTTGTTTCATAAACTTTAATTTGCTGCAAAGATAATTCTAATTGGTTAAGGATAAGCCGAGCTACAGTCTTTTGAATCAAGTAGTCAGTTTTTTTTCCCCATCCACGGATTCGCATTTGAATGCACGGCGGTCAACTAATGACTCCCACAAATGATAAGGGTATGTCTATGTTTATGTCGAATTAAGTTGTATCGTAATGACGTAAAAGCCAGTGACAATGGCAAGATTTATTTTGAACCTTTTTTTAAGATGTGGCATATTTTGGTCTACAAAAAGGACAATAATTTGAACCTCAAAAGGTTGTCACCGATGTCTGTTCCTTCAATGGTATGATTCATTCAACTCCTCTAGAAACTTATACATGTATCAAGTTACTTTATTTTTCAAATGATGATGACTATTTTTTTTGGGGGGGGGGTTAAATAGCGTCACTTTTATTCTGCATTCAATAAATAGTCCGATTTTCTTCTGGACACTGATTTGCTTCGCTGAACGCCGTTCATTGCAATGTAAATCCGTGGACAGAGCGCAAAACCGACTACTTGATTTAAAAGGCTGTAGCTCGGCCTATACTTTACCGACTAGAATTATCTTTGCAGCCAATGGAATGCTATGAAATAAGCTTTCCGATGATACCACATATGTTAGATATGTGTTACTAAAAAGTTCAAATGGCGGACACAATCAGGGTTCAGTTTCTTGACTCACCTTGTACTTGTCAGATCTCTGTCAAGTTACCAAACCAAACAAATTTTCATTGACTACGAAAACCAGTGATCTGGAAGTAATCAGAAGACTGGATACATATATACTGATCCTAAATGATGTACCTATCAATAAACATGCATCTGACAAAGAGACACCAGAAACAGTGCATTAATTACAACTCTTTCTGACCATGTTTGACATTTCTGTCAGTATGTTTTCTCTTTTCATGCTTCCTTTAAGATATATAAATATAACTTTACTGAATATATTGTTTGGATTAAACACCTCCAATAAGACCAGAAAGATTTCTAACAAATTGACATTGAATTGATACTCGACTATTAGATGCAGCAGAGAGAACGTGTAACGTTTAAGTTAAAAGTTACAATATTTAGAGGTTAAACGAGGCGGGCAGTAGCAATTGAACAAGTCGGCGATTTCATTTTTTCTTGTCACATTCATAATATCGGGTGGAAGTCTATGCTTCACCTCGTCTTCCCTTAGGCTACCGTTACGAGTGCTACCGTGTTTCTTACGGTGCCTACCTTCTAGTCGCTCGCGGGTTTTCCTGTCAATAACTATAGGGGCAAGTGGCCTGAACCTGTTTTGTTCAGGTTCCTCTGTTCTGCTAATAATATCAAAATGATTGACACATTACCATTAGATTCTAATCAAATTAAACTAAAATGAAACACTTTTAAGTTGAACAATTACAGGTATTTTGTGGAGGGAAATCTGAATAGGGTAGCCTACTTCTGTTGTTTGTCTCGTAGAATATTGTTACCCATTTCACGATAGCGACCGGGTGAATTTCAAATGTCATCAGAGTGGTGCAAGATATAATAATTACAGTAATATTAATAGATAAAAACTCATTCAACGATATTAAAAAATAGGCCATTGCTAACTTTGGTTACCGATATATACTATGGGCACAACAATAACGTGCTCTCTGGTGCAAACGACTTTAGCACATAGTTCATTGTTTGAAAACGTTATAGTAACAAAAAATTTAAAAATGTTGTTGCGCATCATTCAGCATCGATTATGTTGAAAAAAGCCTGGAGTTATGAAGATTTTAAATAAACCTTATATTTAAAAATACACTTACACGAAAAACTCTCAGGGAATGGTCATTCCACTGTAAGCTTATTGAATATTGATTGTATAGAATGCAAATAGTGCCTCGTTCCACACCATTTACGCTCACATAGCATCTGTACTGCTGGCACACAGCGCCACCTATTCCGTTTCCGCATCGCTAATTGGCCGGCTATTCTTAGACATGCAGTACGTCTTTTGACTCCCTAGCAGTCAAGCACTGTGTTAAAGGCTCTGCGATTAGCTTGAACAAGGAATGAAAAAACGGTTTCGCGGTACCTTGGATATCGCGAAATCGACGAATCAGGTGGTCGATCTGATGTTAGAAATGGGTTCCTGACAAACAAAACCAATTAGCTCACTAGTTTTTGTAAGCCTGGCGTGTGGCATGACTTGATAGCAGCAATCGAGAATTGAGCCAGCTGAAAAGGTAAGAAAATTGCTTGTATGGATCGTATTTTTCACGTGCTTTCGTCTTTTTCCAAAAATAAACCTATATTATAAACTAGTCAGCTAACTAGACAATGTAGTTAGGAATACTTTGGTGCGTAAATCGTTACGATAGGCCAAGTATTTTGCGCAATCTCCAGTGTACCGCAATGTATAAAAATCCAAATCAACGCAATCTGACAGAGTTTCCCACCATCAGCCAACGGCGGTCCGGAAAGTGGAAGTGTCTGGTACACAGACTGCAAAAGATATTATCTAAATTAGTACTTGCGCGAGAGATTAACATTATCAGTCCGTCATGGCGAATGCATGCAAATGAAACTAAATCTCAAAATATCTCCGGAATACGAAAAGGGTCCTATGGAGATGTTTGCATTAGAGGGTCGTTACTATGTTTTGTTTTCAATAGGCCTATGATCGTAATTGGGTCTGAACCTATAGAACCTAGCGAGAAAATTTAACGTTGTGTCGGGGTTAATTCGGTGCTCGCAAACACGAAAAAGTTAACACGCCAATCGCTACGGGCCGCATCCCTTTTCCCACAATGCCTTTCGGTATTATTTCAGTCTTGAGAATTTTCAAACGCTGGTTTCATTTACGCTTTCAATTTTAGAAACAGGATATACGTACTTACCGGACCGCCGTACGCTCAGCCGATAATGGGTGGTTGATAAACTCCCTAGGGCAGTTGAAGATTTGCCAAGGTTTGCCCAGATTCAACAATGGGCGGCGCTGTGTGTCAAAATGCCACGTAAATGGTGTGCGTTCGCGCTCAACTGAAATGCCTATACCCCAATTAGAAGATTGCCTTTGACTTTGATCTTTTTATAGTCTTGCTACAATTGACCGGGTACCATCTATAAAATCTACATGTAGATCGCTGGTTTGACGGTTGGTAGGACGTGAATGTGCATTCTGATTTTCTGCCTTTTACACCAATCACAGATAAGGCTCATGGATATTTCATCTGTGTGGCCTAAGATTTGGAATAGTTTATCAAGTGAAGTAAAACAAAGAAAAAGTAATAATCAATTTAAACAGAAAAAAAATATCATTCCACCTTCAACACATGTATGTATAGCCTGGAATTTTAAAATTTACACTATGTTAGTAAAAACAACAAAATTAATAATAATATCTACAATTAACAGACCAAAATGCATCCTTCCCCTTTCCTATTCGAAAGCCTTTCAATGTCTAGCTTCGTTGTTATTATCGGAAAAGAGTACTCAATAGTTTGACCAGATAGTGGCGCTTACCTGCGTTCTTTATGTTTATTAGATGTGGCTAAGTCCCACGTTCAGAGTATACCAGCGTAACGCAGTGACAATATTACACCTTGAGTCATTTCAAAGCGCGCATTTTGAAAAGCTTTATTTGTCACTCAAACGGCAAAGCTGAACCTTCATTAAATATAAAACCTAGATGTCAAATTGTGTCAAACTTTCTTTTAAAAAAAAATAACCAATAATCTTTGAAGCTATTGACGTATTAAATAACCATCATATCTAAGGCAGAAGGCAAAAAACACCAACAAAGAAACAAACTAAAAACAAAACACACACACATGAAAATACGTCATGATAGAAGAAGTAAACCAAAAGCAGACCGCCTGAAAAGTGCCGCACTCCTTTGCAGCAAACCAAAATGTACAAGAACTCCTTTAGCAAATTACTTCAAATATTTGAAAATGAAAACACTGTCAAACAAACAAAAAAATGGAGGCGCATTATCTATAAAGAATATTTATATATCAAAACAGGGACATACATTGAAAAAACAAAACAAAAGTTACGAATTACAACAATTAATCTGTAATTGAAATACAAGACATGTTATGAGTCAGGAGCTGAAAGTAGGACGATATTTCGATTTAAAATGACTAAATCTTTTGCTCTTGGCAAACTAGTACAAATTTTAGCTCCTGCAAATAAGTTTTGTTTTGATTCTATTTACAGACAAACGATACTTAGGCCAATATTTTTTCATAATATTGTGACTATATATTTCCTCATGGTTCTTAAAAATACTATTTGATTAGTATATCGGGTTTTTTAATATTTGTACATAAAGCTGCTTGACTTTGCACTACATGTATATAACAAATCAATGCACACTGTTTTACTGGTATAATTTTACCGCCTTGTCTTTAAATGTCCTAAATGGGCATAGAGGTGATCTTTTAACTCACCTTGATCCGATCTACCTAAAAAGATGGCATTATTATAAAGATATATTTTTATTTTTCAACAGTATCACATTATTATCAAATCTGATACAAATGAAACCGTGAATATTTACGTTCTTCACACGAGATCTTTTGATACAGGCTGTAAATTTACCGTACTGTTATAGATAAAATAGGTAACACTGCGCACAAATTGAATAAAATGTTACCTGACTTTATAGGAACCAAATAATTGCAAAATATTAAGAATTACTTATAACGAAATTGTTAGGCAATCGTGAGACCAAATATCTTACTGAAACCTTTCCATACATATAGCTTTCTTTCTTCTTTTTTGGTACACATTAACATTTTTATTAAATATCCTTGCTAAGAAGAAAAATTCAATCATCTTGATTTATGGGTATAGAAAATATGCAGCATGAATTTCATAAGTAAGACGAACAAAGGCGTTATTTATGTAAACCAATAGCCTAAGGAATGGATATAAATAACATAAATTTGTAAGAATCCCGCTTTGCGAAAAATTGTATACACAAAAGCTGACATTTCGAAATATACCATTGGAATATTAGCTATTTGCCACCGGACAATTTTCCCGAAATGATAGGCGTGGAGTACTTCTAACGGTTGTAGTCTTCGTTACTTACTTTAAACAATAAACCTGTTTACAATTTTATTACCAGATATCAAGTTGTGGCGCATTAAGGAATCAAATTGATGTAATTGGAACATAAGAAACTTACATAAATGTGTCTTATAATCGCTATGTACTTCTAGTGCATGAATAGTATGAATATATCAAAAGAGCAGATATAGGTACCATGATGGTTTAAAATACCAACCGAATCGCGACAGTATTTGAAGACGAAGATTTCCATGGAAACCCAGCGCTTTCTTTGCATTTCCATCCAAGCCAATGTTGTAGTATCTCTACAACATAAACGACGTATTATCACAGAGCCGCTGGCGGGATGTGTCTATTGAGAAGTCACAAAAAGTGGCATTCAAGTGGCTAATCGTAGCAATTTCAAACTGTTTGTGTAAGATTCGAGTTAGTACTCCGCACTGCTCTGGATTACAAGATAAGAGCAAATTGCTTAAGGAAAGAGCATTCCTGCCCTGCTTGCCATTTAGGAAGCGGCTATTAACAAAGAAGTAGAAAAACAAGGGCAATTGTGTGCTCTGTATATGGAATACGTACTTGGAGCCTTTCTACCTCATTTTTTGTTTCTGAAAAGTTCTTTAGCATCAAAGCCTATCTATATGATATAAACGACATTTTAATGAATGGAACGTCCCGATTGTAATATGGCAGAAGAACATACGTCGAGCCGTGCCACGTATTCATAAGCACAGTGATACGGTGCTCATTTAGACGATCAATAATTAAAGTAATGATTTTTATGATTTCGTTTGTTAAAGAAACACGAACGAATTGGCGCGCCTTCATCAATTTATTGCTAGCCAATTCTGTGACCGTTTAGAAATTGAATGGCTCTCTGCCCCGAAAGTCACCTTCAATGGCGTCTGATGCTTTAATATGAGAAACGATGAGAGCTAAAAATTGATCGCGATCTTGCTATTGTTAGCATTTAGAATCCAACTACTAATTTACGCTGCAACAATTTTTAAGCAATAAGCAATTTGAACGGTAACATCTTTTCCCACACGAAAAGTCTGTATCTACTTGACACGTGATTTTTCCACAGGAACCTTAATTTGATAAAGTTTATAAAACAGAAAATATACATCACTGGGTTGATCCATATGATTTTCTGTTTTCATTTAACCAGAAAATAATGGCTATTCTGGTTAAATGAAAAGATCTTTAAAGCCTTTTCCTTGTCAGATAGGTCAATAATATCCAGTTTTATACACTCAGGAATGGCTTTCCACCATACTGAATCCAAGTGACTTCCGTATACCGGATTAGCTTCCACGCCACTCTCCCAGTAGAATTTCTGCTCTTGTTCGACGTTAGTGGTTAGAAACATATTTATTACTTTTCTAAGAAATTCAGTTGTTTGAATTGAAATATTGTCTAATATAGAAACACTGAATATAAAACATGTAACAAAAAAATGCATTTTTTACATTTAAACCATACAAATATCCAAAAATGCCTTTTGGCAGTGGTCATAACAGAAGTTATTCGACCCTATTTCCGAGTTAGCTGACAACATACTTTTAATCATTCATTGGAAAATGTAAGAGGAGAGTCTTAAAGGCATAGGTAATAGGTAAATGGATAAAATAGGATATCCCAAAGTTCCGGCCGATAAGTCTTATGAATATATCAACACAATGAAATGTTTGATAATCCACTCAAGGAATCAACTATTTTATTTAATATATAATAAGTGTTTCTAAATTTGCTACTATTAAGACAACTTAGCATTGTTCCTCGTGTCCCCTAAATTTTTGAAACGATTAAACTCGCGATAACAGATCTTGACATTTTGTAGCAATTTTGCGCTGCTCGTACCAGGAACCATTAAAGACTTTATACAGGGTCATGATTGGAAGCTTCGGGCGATCGACATCACAGATAGATGATTCCTTGAAATGGCTTTCTAATTAACCTGAGTTGAGCTCCTGGTCCTGATTGCGCTTCAGAGATAGTAAAATGGCAGAAATTCGATATTATTGGGCATTTGAAAGGTATGCCGTAGGCACAGACCAGGTTAAATGTATTCTCGTATCATAATACTAATTTAAATGCATACACAATTACCCTGTACTGGACAATAACCTGACCGAAAAAGTGTTTGACGTGTTTTTAAATTTGAAGAAAACAAATATCTTTAAGCAAAGGATGTGGTGACTACAACGCATTATGGTTACGGTTATATGACAACGGTTATGTTAAAAATCGGGGATGACATGTTTCTTCTTTACCTGCATTAATACATGTATAGCAAAATTATATCTTGCTCCGTTTTGGAATAAAACGTGTTTAATTGCCAGTAATAGCGGAAAAGCTATTAGCCTGCGATGTTGCTATTGAATTCATTCTCCATTACTTATCATACATGATCTAATTTACCACAATTATTGCTCTAGTTATGTCTGATTTTGGTCAATCTTGGTTTGCGTTTTCACCAACAGCAATTCTTGGAAGCTTCTTACTCGAATGATTTCTTTATTTACAATATTATCTCATTTCAAAACTACTCCACCAGATATAAGGGCCATCGGTGGTAGATGAACACTTAAATGAAAGAAAAAAGGATGTGCAAGCAGTTTGGTGTGTCCTTCACTGTGACAGTCTGTGTAGAATTTGCACAAAGCTAAGGCAAATAAATGTAACATGTAAAATGATATGTCATCAAATCAGATAATATTCATTGGCACATAGAGTAATTGGAGATAGATAAAAAGAACGATGTTTGATGTGTGCACTGGCATATTTTTGTAGTGGAAAAGATTGAACCTTATTGTAGATAAACGTGACTATCACTATGTTAAAGATTTGCAAGGAACCGTTGGAATTGCTCTGGTGTTTTATGTCTACCTTGGGTTAGTTTGGGTGTGAAGAAAGGTCATTTTAGTGAATACATCCTGATTAATACATTCGCAGAATGAGATTCAATATTTAGAGATGGTCGTTGAAATACCTCAGTCATGATTTCACCTGCAAGTCTGGCTTGAATATTATATCTTTTCATTGTTAACACATCTGCACATGAGTTGAACCGAAAGATCAAATTCCTACCAAAATAACCTTCCTCTTACAAAACTAACCTTACTAATCTTTCGATCCCTGCCCATATTCAGAAGCGGTAGGCTGATTATTTAAATAAATCCATATACATGGTTAGTCTGTGTGGGCATCAGAGAAGCTAATTAAAACACATTCCGTCGCGTGAGATTTTAAAATGTCAGTTATCATAGGCATAATGATGATATTGTCACCATTGCTCTTGTTCTTGAAGCAATTCCTATCATGCCTATGGAAGGCTACAAATAACCAATGTTCTGGCTTGAATAACTACCAGCGAAAGTTTTCACACTTTAAGAATGTTTGAATGACTTGTTTTAAGTGATCAAAAAGCTAGGCATGTTAAGACTGATATAAGTTTATTAGGTTGAAGACTTCATGGTTATATCGCCACGATCAGTTGGGAATTTGACAACAATGACGGATTTGGAAGCAAATTTGACATGCTGTGAACAGGTGTCTATACTTTCTTGCCGTCAAAAGACAGTTCTGGGTCAACTTATCAATTAACACCTGTCTAAGCACACGTGTTCGCTGTTTTGCAATTAAGAATTGTTATATCTATCATCGTCTACAGGAAGTTGATATTATGTAAGTGAATAAAAGACCTCTCAGTAATTCTTCGAGGGTTGTGCTTTCATTTTGCAACTTTAACAGCAAGAACAACAACTTAGGCGATTTCAGGTTTTAAACACTTTAAATGGCCATACTCAAATTAAAGCAGCATTACCATAGCTTTGAGAAAACAAGAATACGTTTATTAATGCTGACAACTGTCCAAGTAAATTGGTTTTGAATAGTTAACGGCAATTTGAGGCAAGACAATGTGGTGTGGCCTAGCGGTTGCAATCGTATCCAATATTTGAAAGCGTTTGGATTCTCAGATTTTTACAATTTGCAGTAAGGTATTTCATTGCAAGTGTTTTTAATTTGTGTGCAATTGTCTTGGAAGTCTCGTGTAAGTATTTTCTGTTGAAATGATGTAATAAATATTGATGTGAAAACAATGTGATGAAATAAGCCAGGTGCAAGATGGCTTACGGCATATGATGTCGTTGGCTTTTATTTCTTCTCCTTCCAATCTGCTGATGCAATATACCAATTGCTAAATTGTCTTTTTCTTTAAACTCCGTTGTCACTTTTACAAAATCGGGCAAGTAAATTTCAGCTGCATGTCTCTCAGACAGCTTATCAAGGTAATTTAATTTTAAAATTCATCCTGCCTTCTGGAAATTAGAAACTGAGATCCAGCCATATCATTGAATTGAAAATTCGAGTCTAACCCCCATTATTAAATAATTTCATTTGGAATACTAGGCTCAAATCTAACATACTGTGACTCTTTTATAAATTCATAATACCGAAAACGCAACCATTATCACCAATAGACTATTTTTTTTCTTTGGTAACCATTGTCTAAACAAGGTACTTTTTGTAACACAGCGCACAGAAGAAATATCTGATTATTGTATATTCGCTGCCAATATATGGCTGCGAGACTTATCCTTTCTCGATACCAAACAGTGGCTTCATAATCTCATCCCAACCTCGAAGGTATCGATATTCGATCAAAATAATCAATTTTCCGTTTTGGGGTCAACACCATCTTTTTCACATTAAAAAACCTCAAATCGTTTGGATTTAACAACCACATTCTCCAGAACGTTAAACAATGAATAGCGTTCTGCAGAAGGAAATAATAAGGCTTGTTGACGCTCGTTGACTGTCGGCTTACAACGGTTCAACCTATTTCATTGTTTAGAACAATAGGGAGCGGCGAGTAACCGGTGTCTTGAGTTCGCCCGGGCGTAACCATGAATTCTCCTCAGGTAGCCAACCGCCTTACACAAACCTAATACCTGCCAAGCCGTTTACTGAAATTTGAAAAATGTCCGCTATTGATACACACGTGTACACATTGTTATAACCACTGAAATACCCGTGCACGTGCACTACCCCATGAGCTGGCATACCAGGGTGGTATGCCATGTGCAAATGTACAGCCCTTTGTGTGTAGCTCATCAGGGTTGTAATGTACAGGGTATTTCAATCAATTACAATAATCCGCATGTGTATCAATAGTTACCATCTTCAAGTTGGAGTAAATGGTCTGTCAGGTCTCGGGTTTTGTGTAACCAGCCGGAGTGGTTACTGAACAGAATACAAGTACAACCCCCCCCCCAACCCGGTGATGCCGTCCCTACACGACGTGGCCTTTGCTAGAATAAAATATCAACTCACGCGCATGCATTTCTAGCCTTACCTTAGAAGTAAGACGTGGTATATATTTCCGTGTGACTTTATCGATAAGGGTGAAATCGGATGGAATATGAGGGTCTTGAAAAAAAACACCTGAGAAGCTCTCTTACATTACAACTCCCGCCGACCATAATAACAGCGAAGTTCATAAACTACAGTCACTATCAATATCTTCTTGGATGTTTATAATACGATGTGACTGCACGCTGACCGCTTGTAAACAAAGTAATCAAACCAAATATTAAGCGCTTTCAAATTTATTCCTGCTACATGGGTTGCGCTCCACTTCAAATTAAAATGTTCTTTTCAACAATTCAAAAGAACACACATACAAAAACTTGAAATTAAAAAAAGTGGTACAATCAGGAAAAAAAATGGATAAATATGAAATTTCAAAGTAAATCATTCTTACTTGGCATAATATTAAAGAACAAATACCAAGCTTTCCCAAGGTGTTTGTTTCATCTTATTTGCTTTTGTCAATCAGATATAATCAATTTAGTGCGATACACCAAAATCGACTTTGTGCCACTTTTATGCATGGGCAGAGTTGTTTCGCGCAGTTATGTCATACTGTCTTGAAGTTCACAAAAGATTGCAACATGACAAAAGAAACAAAACACAGATTAAAGTAAACAAAGGAAGTCTAGTTTTATGGACACAAGTTTTAATAATTTAACATAATCAGTTCAATGGTAAATATCTTCTTTTCATAAATAATAAACAATACAAATATTTATTGCACGTCAATGAAATGGAGCTTTGAATTGATTACAAAATTAGTATCTGTTAAAATCATGCCAGAAGGAATGTAATTACAACCAAAATAAACACTCAGAAAAATGGTTTTAAAATATTGCACTATCTTTGTGCATTTACTAATTGTTGAAGTCAATAAAAAATTGAGTTTGGAAGCAAAGTATCAAGGCATTGGTAGGAATTTGCGTTTCATGATACTTCAAGACCATAAAAAGTCTCTCCTCCAGGTTGCTGTACGCTCATGGTTCTCTTCAAACAAACAATAGTATGTCGAATGTTATTCACTTTATCTTAAAGTCATAACTTACTGATCATAACTTCCACCATTACGTAACTGTTTTCGTATCTTTTAGAGTTTTTTATGAAGTTAATCCCTTTTTAAAGAATTTCATATCTGTTCAAATGTGAATAACTTATGTTTAACTAATTCTTCACCGTTTTCACTCAACCAGAAAGTGGCACAAACTAGATTTTTGTGTTCCGCAGTAAACTAGAATTATCTCTCGATTGACGCAAGCAAAAGAAATGAAACAAAAAATACTGGAAAGCCTGGTATTTTCTCTTTAATGTGATATACAAAACAACTTACTTATGTTGAGATATAATATTGAAAAAAAAAAATCAGGTTTTTTATTGTACCATTTTTTTGAGACAGGCTGTATTGTTAAAGCTGGGTTTGCAAATCATATAAGTTGCGTATTATTTCGATTATCCGTGCTTCAGTGCATGTTTCTTTACCTTATTTGTTTCACAGTTTTTTAATATTATATATTTAAGAAATTGGCACAATAATATCCAAACTCAACATATCGGAATTGTGTTTCAAATCAATAAAAATGAAATCTCAGCATTGCCCTTCGTATGAGCAGCGTTGTCCTTTACTTTAGAGGAAAAACGCCCTTTTAAAAAAACGGATGAAGATTTGACGTGCTAGGCATACCAAGCACAGGACGTTTTCTTGACTCTTATTAAACAACTCCTCGCGTTTAAAAACATGTTATATAACACAAGAATTTTTCAAATTTGGCTTGACTATCATATCAATTTCTGTTACGCAAAACTGAAGTGCAAAAACGGAGAGCAATGAACCGCGATGTCACTTCAATTGTGAATTGCTCTTGAACGGTGTGAACAGTGACAAGTGATAAATAATTATATTTGTTGTGACATGCACAACTATAAGCAGAAAACACTGCAAATTCAAAGCCAAAAATATAAATAGCTTTTTCAGATCTATTTTTTCAGATGAATAAGCATACCTCTAATTGCAAGAAATGAAATAATATGCAAAATATCTCTGGGATAAAACAATGCGGAATCGGCAGGCTCAAATCATAGGATAATAATAAACTTGGTAAAACGGATATATTCACAGCAAATGAGCCGACAGAAGCGCAGACATGAGGTTGTTCCCTTTAGAAAATCAGGAAAAGTATATATATTTTTTGTAATTGTACAAAAGGGCGCAATGAAGTCAACGTTATATTCGGTCTGTGTCATAATTGGAAAGGCAACGTTAACGATTCCGATCTATTTGTTGAAGGGGCTAAGCCTAAACATTGTATTTTAAAATTTCACTGTACACTATACTTAAATCTGTACCATTTTGTTATAAGCGAGCATTTCCTTCACTTAAAGTAATGAGTGTGCTTCTATAAACGAACATATAAGGTCTCTGATGACGCCAAAACTCATAAATGCTTTTCTTGCCGCTCATCACAATGGGAGTTGTTTGATATTACAGTATTTTGCACAATAGAAGGATCAATTTTTGAGATTCCCCATTTATGCTCACTACTGATGTTACACTTTTATTTCATACCGCAGATTACAACATAAGCCCCGAACATCTCGCATTTCAAAAATAACGATTATCTGGAAAGAACATGAGTGAGGAAACAATATCTCTGCACATTGCTTAGTTTCCTTCGTTAAGCGTGATATTGTTTGTAGCTAGGTCTAAACATTAAGTCCGTCGGGCTTTATATTTGGCTATAAGCAAATCCTTAATTTAAATAATAAGATATATCCAAATAATTTATGTGTAAGATATTCTTAACAGTTTTAATGATATCAGCAAAAATGTTCTGTTCAAAAGAGATTAAAAAAGAAAGAAATGCATTCAAAAGATTCAGATGTTTCTTAACAGTTTATGATATAGCAAAAATCTTTTCATCAGTAAACCCTACCAAATTCTTATGCAAGTAATAGCTGCAATTGCTGAAAATGGTTAATATCATATTTACTTGGAATTGAGTTCATCGGAATAAGCTTTACATTTAAAAAAAAAAATTAATTACCAAAAACCTGGAAAGTGGACCTTTAAAAGCCTTTCAAAAGAGATAAAAAAAGGAAAAAAATGCCATTCAAAAGATTCAGAGTTTATTAACAGTTTTAATGATAATCAGCAAAAATCTTTTCATCATTAAACCATACCACCTTCTTATGCAAAGGTAGGGTAATAGCTGCAATTGCTGAACAGTTAAAAATTATATTACTTAAAAAAAAACAAAAAAACTAAAAAATTTCACATTTAAAAAAAAACATTACAACAAACCATGGAAAGGGACCTTTAAAAGCCTTCAAAAGAGATAAAAAAAAAAGGAAATACCATTCAAAATCTTCTTGTAAAAAGCAGTTCAGCGGGATAGCAGCCCCTCCCCGAGGGCCCTAAATTTAATAGTGTGGAATACTGGGACGAGAAGAAGCAGCCGTAGACGAAGCCCGAGGAGAGAAAGGTTCCATGCGTTCGCTGAGGCCCCGAGAACATGAAATAATGATGCTTTTGATGCTATTTTCAGGCCATTTCTTAATACGAAAAGGTTATTGAAAGGCATTTGCTTAGGTTCCTGACCAAAAGCGATATGATAAAAATCCGTTTAAATATATGGAATTAGGTTATCACATGCATACATGCTATGTCGGTCCATTTTTCATTAGTGCGATGAAACGCTTTTTTTAAATGCAATTTCCGTCTTAGTCCAACTTTTAGTCAAAACAAAAATGTTCCTTAAAATCGTACTTCAAAAACTTTGTTCTTGGCGGATTATTAGGTTTATTAGGTTAGAACATGCATGACGACAAATCAGTCAATGACATGGTGTACATACACAGAAACGCAAAAGTTGCTTCTTATGTTAGAAAAGAGTGGTAATGGAATTAAATCCGAGTTCGTCGAAACTACGCAACGTCTCTGTTGTCTTAACGCGAGGTGATTGTCATTAGATAGATTTCCTTAATCTGTTGAAGATTATTTAAATAAATCCAACCAAAACCAAAAAAGAAAAAAATATTTCCAAACACACACACAATTACAAAAGCAAACATACAAGAGAATAAGCATGCAAATGCAATATTGTAATGATGTTACGGCATTGATGATTTTCATATAAATAAATCTATACAAGCGAGGCATTTTACATAACTGTTATAGGTAAGCGGAAAATTTTCCTAGTAAACGAGTAGGATTTGTCTGACTACGGAAGTTCACATGCAGAATGCTTGATTTCGATTCACACTTCCCTCGAGGCTTGGTTTCTATCTTTCACAGACTTTGTTTTTATAACTCTTTATTTTTTTACTTTCTCGTGATATGTTTTTCCTTCTTACTCTAGTTCTTTCTTCCTTCTATTTTCCTTCCATTATTTTCTTCTTGCGTTCTGGCATTTCTTGTTATAATAAACAATGAAAGAATTATGTAGCGTTTAGCGTAAGACACAAAGTAAGTAAAAAACTTTAGTTGATTAAAACAAAGATTATGTTTCAAGGTGATTATCATCCAATGTTACTACTTGTGTCAAACTTGCATTAAAATGACCTTATACATATGCTTTGGTCATATATGTGTAGTTTGGTCTATATATGAGGTGGTTCCTGGTCTAAATTGTAAATTGTTTGGTTTGTAACTAGAGAAAAAAATTCGTTAGTCGGCAGCCAGGTCACCCAAGTACTATTGTTCACACTAAAAAGTGTGGACAGAGGTCATTTCACCAAAATTACAATAGGCAAACGATTTCTTGCTATTGTACACATTCACTGCACACGTCTGCAGTTCAAATCGATGGAAGCTAGGCCCACGATATAGCATATACAAATCCATTCCGTGATGCATGTATATGTAAGGTTTACATTTTCCGTGGTCTTCGCTTCTGAAAAGAGATTAGAGTAATACGTACACAAGACTTTTTGTAGCACACAATTCAATGAATGATTTGGGATGCTTTAAAAATTTGTTGGGATTTCAGAAATTTTTCAGAGACCACGCTTTTCAAAACTTAAAATGCGTCTCGCTTTTAATTCGTTGTTTTAACCCCCAAACACCCTTCACGTCATATTAGAACAACTTAGATATGTAGTTGATATTCCGCAACAATAATCATGATTTTATAATGAATTCATCCTTGTATTTTGGACCTCAAATATCAGGACATTTTCGAGAGCGTTTTCGACCAGCTTTTGAGGTCACAGCGATTGTATGGTCATTATCGTGTTACAAGAAAATACGCATGTTGGCGTGGACTCCTAATGACTGAATTAAAGTTCATGATTGGATTGGAAATAGAGATGATAGCTTGTTGCGATGGGCAAAGCGCTGTGTAAAAAAAACCTCCACCAATAATCCGTGGGCTTTAATGCACAACACCTGCGTGTCCTTACCACACAGGATGCTATGCTAATTGCATTGCCATCACCCCCCAAATGTCTGTATGGCCCCATTTCGCGGTTATAATATTGGGATGCAACCTTGTAAGTTCAGAACAATTTCTTTATTGGCAAACTCAGACAAATACAAATTGAGTCACATAATCTAACCTGCAGCAAACTATATGACTTTTATTGCAATCCAAAGCGTATTGTGTAGCCATTCCAACAATCGTATTCTTGTTTTAATTTTGTTTGGCAATAAAATTATAGTAGATTCTTTGAGATATCGGATAAAAAATTTTTATCTCTTTTTCATAGATAACCGTCAAGTCTAAAGATATAAAAATAACTAGACATTATTGGGTAATGAAACCATCAAACATCTCAAAATCTTATTTACACTGTCGAATGCAAGGGAAAACCACGAATTAAAAAAACAATAGCCAAATTTAAGTGGATAAGGTTTGGCTTCAACCATACTTGATGCAGTTTCGTTTCATATGGTAGAAGATTTATTTAAATAACATTTTTTAAAGATGAAGCCCAGAATTAAGAAATGAATAGATTAAACAATGTGTTTCCTTCGATGACACTTTCAAAGAAAGGTCCATTTTGGTTAAGCAAATACACAGTTTATCACCCGGGTGTGAGCACTCCAGATGTGAAGCACCATTTCATATCAAAATAACTCTTCACCTAAGATAATTCTAAAAGACCTTAACGAGTATGTACCTCTGCTACTTGAATTCGCATTAAATACTTCGGGAGGCTCCATATGCACCACATATAATGGACAGGATAATCACGTTTCGCTTACGCTGCCTTTGTTCTTGTGAATTGCATTATATTTTGAGCCCGAGGTTTGAGTGCAACGGTTCATCAAACAAATTAATGATTTGACATTTCGTATTGATAATAATACCGCGCTAAATTGTGGTCTGAACCGAACGAAACCATTTATAGTTCTACACAATCACACCCGCGATAATAAGTATATGAGCGATAACGGTGGGTTTTTTTCAAGGGATAAGCGCCAGAATATGGGAATTTGTTAAAAATCTGGATTTTTTCAATCAACGATATTGTTCATGGTCGCCAGCAACGATATCTACCACTTTGTTCAGGCCATGTCTTATACCGTTCCTGTTACGAATGAAAAAGCTAAGCACTGCTGACAGTTTTAATAACTAATTTTGGGAGAGGTTCAAAAGGTTATGAACTTTTACTGTAGGAATATCAAAAAAAGCTTGTCATAGGCTATTTTAGATTTACGGAGCTACCCAAGAATTTTATCCTAAATATATCCAGAAAATATCAAACATTGTAAACAGTAATTTCTAATTCAAGAGTGGTACGAATACGGAAACAATTTAATTGTTATAGTCGTAGACATAATTCAAACCGGGTAGCAGGTCATTAGAACACCCATGTTCAATACGTGATTCTGGGTTTCCTACCGGAAATCATTTTTTTGACCGAAAGGTCTATCCCACAAGCAACCAAACGATGTCAGTATATAGCATCACTCCATGCACGCTCGCTGTTATGCGCCTCATTTAAATCACGCGCACATTTTGTGGCGCAACATTACCAGGCAATCAAATAGTACTCGCTACTGGTAAAATTTAGGTAAAACAAACGGGTTTTGCACAGTTATGACAGAAAGAAAAATGACTATATGACACAAAAAACACCAAAAATATATATGCGCTTTTTATTTATCTACTTCGTACATCGGTGGGCATTGTGGGATAGGAATTTTCGGTAAAAAAATATTCCGTTTAAGAAACCCAGGATCCAAGTATTCTTGCGCAGACTTCAATGACCGTCACATAGCAATGTACGTGGGCCGCAGTATCAAGTTTGAGTCTAGATTAGATGATAAGATTGACTAAATACAAACTTGTATTATATCTCGTAGTACCTGTATTTAAAATTATTGTGAATGAAAACTGCTCTATTGAGTTCCATTGACCGGGTTCACAATATAAGTACCGTATTTAAATTCTGCAATGGTATATTGCATAAGGCCAGATTAACGAAACAGATTCCTTATGCCACAGCAATTAGGCCTGGCATGATCAAAATAGCGTTGCTTATGATCGATTTGTGGAACATCAATATTGATTATATACACCTCATAAAATGTATATTGTTGAAACTGTTTTTCGTAATTAAATAAAAATATAAGTGAATATTACAAATACAAGAGAAATACGCCACATTTTCAAAACAATAACAAAGCTAATGTTAGGTAGTACTTTCTGGCTCATCCTTCATAATAATTTAAATGATCTTTTCAATCAGAATGATAAATACGAAAAACTAAATATATCTTAATATCTTAGAACAGATGTTTTGAAATGACCGCAGGTAGAGGCATTTCAAGATGAACTTTATGTTATGTATTAACGTTAACTTCATCCGCGAGTAAAGCGCAAAAAGACGAGTTCTGGGGTAAAATCTGTTCACACACGTCACAGAATCGCCCTTTACTTAGTGGTGTAGATCATTGGAACGAAATTAAATGTGTCTCTACAAAATATCCACCGTAAGGGTTAAATAATTAATCATCCCCAACATGGCCATGAGGGAATTGATAGTTCAATGTCAGTCACTACACTTTTTGATGGCATATTGGATGGCGTATAAGTCATACGTATTTTAGTATGTTTATTTCAAGTATGGTATTCTCTTGTTGGCTACGAGTTTCTTTTATTGTCCCGGGTCTTATCTGATAACAATCAGAATTGCGACACTATATACATTGAATTATTAATGATAGCGTGGATGTTTCCATCATTTTAGGCTGCTTTCATCAAGTACATGAAGTACTTCCTTTGATAGATAGTTGTAGATCAACAACCTTTCCTTGAAATCATGCGTGTCATTCAAGACAAAGTTGCTTTTTAGGTTTGATTTTATGAAATTCAATATAGTATCGTATAATTTGAAAAATAAACAACAAAATTATAACTGAACGCAAGAAAAGCTCGTCAGAGTTGATCAAACAGTCAGGTAGCATCCGTATCTGGCATCTTCCACCCTTACACGTTACGTTCGGAAGCTCTCCAAAGTAATGCATTACCCACAAAAGTCGTAGTCGTCTCTCAAGTGGCGCTTTGGGGGTTCTATTTGACGAATCATTAACCTCTTGCCAACCCATGGGAGCACTCTTTGCCCGTTAATTCCTTTATGTGTTTTGCTAATTGACTTGCCGTGTGATAATATTCATCAACGACGTAGCTAATTGGTTGCTTCACTTTAGATGGTATACTATTTCCACGCTGTAAGCGGTGTTGAAGAGAAAAATAAAATTACGCTTATGCGCGATCTGCGAAAAATTGTTAAAAGTAAAGGCATCAAAGGAAGAATTGCATATCACGGTTTTTTAATGACATGTAAGATATTTTAAAACAACTGCATCAATTTTTAACATTTCAATGGAATACTTTGAAATCGTGATTCCAGTGTACAAGAAATACGCTTTCTCATGCATTTAATCGAACGATTGCCAGCACTAATGACAACATGTCGTTGATTACCAAAAGTGAGGGTAATTATCATTAGATAGATACGAATTCAACGATGTGCTCGTAAACGAACGTCACAGAGGTCTATTTTGATTCCAGACAATACAAAAATAACTCTTTAAAAAGCAAACCATACACACGCGCGATCGCACGCAACAACACGCACAACCCGACATACACACTTGCACACATAACCACAAACACCAAACATGATAGATATGGATTCGTTCGTAATACTAAATCAATAACGCGAAAGGAACATGTTGCAACTTTATTAATATATTTGAGAGTAACTATTATTACTTTCAACGCCGGTCTGTAAAATCTTAGAATTATTACAAAATTCATGTAAAATAACACATTTTTGTGATCTAATTTGTAAAAGGGAATATTTTTCAGACGAATCAAAAAAATAGAATAATTGCCAAAAATGGCGTCGCGATCGTCTCTTATCCTTCTTTAAATTAGACATAAATTGTTCATTAGAATTGATTTTGAATTGATTACAACAATTAGGTTGGTAGCGATATGATTGTACATTAAATAAGGGCCGTTTTATTTACTTTATCCAGTGTTTTTGATGGTGGTTTGTTTAATATTGTATTAACAGTTTACAATTACTATTGAATATTCAAAAATATCTGTATCAAGAACGTCTAAGACAATGTGCTCTAATTGAGCCTCTCGATTTCAATCATGCAAATAACTTGCTAATGTGACGGTGCGTTTAATATGTTAATACATATTGAAATGAATTCAGTGGAAACAACACTTTACCAAAAGGCTATGACTATGTAAGTAGGTTTGGTGCAATGAAGCATTTCACGCCAAAAGTACACCTTTTTGCTCAGTATTTTTCTTCAGCAACGATGGGAGAGTCTCTCAGTGAGATTGAAATGGTATGGAAAAAAAAAATGAATCGTAGATGTCAAAATAAACATCTCGTTGAATATATAACATTCGCAATCATAATCCATGTGACTCTATTATTCTAAATAATCGGTTGATTACTTCAAAGCTTAAGTACCTCCCAAGATGACAGCTTATGGCGAACACTTTTGAATTATCACTGCCATTCGAAAGGTTTAAGAAGATAATAGCTCTTACAATGACTGGTGATTAAGACAGTGATAATTCTTACCCGACATCTGCATGAATAAGAAGCGTCTGCGAGCCTATCCTGTGCGCGGGTTCAATTTGCAATTGGATACGTTTTCAAATGAGGAGAGACGCTTGCTGGGACGCTGCCATACTAGATGTCTATATTAGGACTTTGCATGAAGGAGATGCGATTGATGAAGTTGAACTATCTCCTGAACTGATCTGGAATTTCCTGTGTTGAATATACTAAAACTCCTCCTGCTGCTTATATGCTTAGGGCGGGGTGATTTGTCACTATTTGTAATGCCATCTAACTTCTGAAATGCACATTAATTTCTTCATAACCATTAATAATGTCTTACTTGTAGAGAAGGGCAAACACTATGCCCTTGACAGTCTTTACATAAATAGACAAAATGACTTCTCTTGAATAGTGTATACATTGTTGTTATGTATGCCGCTAAGTAGCGGTACCTCCATTGTATGAGGAGTTGTCCATATCGCCTGTAACGAGGTGTTTCACCATGCATGGTATGACACAAGAATGATAACAACTTTTGTAATAGGTATGAACATGTTGTTCAAATCTATGTTTGTCTATCTGTCTGTTGTGTTCCTCTAAGTACAAGAGAAAGGCACATGTGAAATGTTTGTTACGAACGTAATTGATCATGATTAGTAACCCTTAAGCTACTAATACAATTCACTCAGCAGAATTCGAACCAATCAACATGGTCACAAACTGCAGTTATTTCTCAACACACTTGACGCAGAAGTGTATTACTTTTTGATCAATGTAAACATCGAAGCCATTGGTGCCAAAAGGGCGCATAAAGACTAACAGGTGTTTTAGTGCTAGAAGCATTCTGAACTATGTATATTGGCTTTTGCGGAGTGGATAATAATCAAGAGAATTGCACCGACCTTATATGAAAACAGTTTCACTCCGTCTATTGGCTAATTGCTTTCCCCGTGTGTGTTAATTATTTGCGATTGTTATAACACTTCAATTTCAATGAAATTTGGAGAGCATGAACACAAAATTAACATCGAGAACAATCAATCATATTAACAACATTCCTTTTTCTGATTAATGAGTAATGATGCAGAATGGTTAATTTTATTCAAATGAAGATATCTTATTCTATCCTGAAGTTCTTTTTCCCCAAGGTGTATTAATTTACCCTTTTCATTATTTCCTAATCCAACTACTTGCTCATAACTAACTGAGACTTAAATTTCAACGCAATGCAGTAGTACTGCCTTAACTTATACCTTTACTAACACCTCACTTCGTATTAATCTATGATTTGTGTACTAATCTATTTTCATGGATGTTTTGCCAAACTGTGTGTTCTATATTTGATATGCTACCTATAACATGATCAGTACTTTTCTTCATTTGCAAGTACCTAATAAGACATGTTTGTTCATTGTACGAGTAATTGCACGCTATCCAAGTTTGGATAACAAAGATATGTAAATGTATGAAAACAAATGTCCAATAGTATAAATGTATATTGATCGTTTAATGAGTTTTGATCCAATACATAATTTAGTAACTGCGTTATATAAATTATTTAGTGATATCTTTTAAACATTACTAAATACCTTACGTTCACGTGAATTGTGAAGTTGTTGTGTTAACGGATTAGGAAACGAAACGACATCCAGATTCCTTGTATCCGCGCATTCGAGAGATAGAGAGGTGGCCCAATGGAATATAATGCGTTTTTTAGAAGGAAGCTTTAGTTACAAATACATTTTGGCAAACTTGAAAACTTGACAAAAGTGGGCCCGGCATTAGAGATTTGTGTCGATAGAGTGCAAACAGAAAAAAAGAACTTTTTTTTGTATTTTTTATTAAACTGTGCTATCTATAGCTCCTTGTTAAATTCTTAATCTGCGCTCCAATCCAATCTCGCCAAGATCTAATTCCTATTTGAAGCTAGTTTCGATCAAATATTTGGCATATCATTGCTGAATTCATCATCCCTTTGAAATGTTTTGTGAACTAAATTGATATGGACTTTAGTCAAACCCACCGTGGTTTGTAGAATTGCTCTACTTTGTTCCCTCGAACCTCCCATTAACCACTGTTCTCTTTTAATCACTTACAGGACCCAGATTTCTACGACCGAGTGATGAGCAACTTGCAACAAATTGCACAAAAGAGAGCGAGAGCTTGCTTCGACAACTTCTTGGACCCAATTGGTCTCTACTGCAACTACAAACGAGGACTCCCCCGCCAGAGGAGAAGCCTCCCAAGATTTGACCTGGAATAGACAAATTTCTGTCAATCGGGGGAAGGGTCGTCTCATAAGCATCATAACAACACTGGGCACTTAATTCAACTGGAATAGACAACAACATATCTTATTTTTGATTTAATAAATGGGAGTATTTTTTTCAAGATGACTGATTATAGTATTCGGACAGAGACAGTAAGACAACAATCAGCTAGGGACTCTTTGTTATACCTTGTATAGAATAACATTTAATATTGATATCAGAGGAACTTTAGATATGTAGTGTACTTCTTTTCATTACGTTGCTACAACATCGCTGAGGACGGAAGAAGCCCAGCCTTTGCTACACCACCAAAGCTACTATTACATTAGTTCTGCATTCCTTGGATTGTCCTCATAAAAAGGAGTATTTTCCCCCAAAGACGGCATGCAATTGTTTATATGCTATCTGAAACTTTTTTCAACGATGTCCGGTACGCCTTGAACTGGAAAACGCACATTGATTTCTGACCCAAAAGCAAATTGAATATTCATCGTGAATGAATTTTGAAAAATAAGAAGCAAACGGTTTAGTTTTTATAAACTTAGAACAAGTACGAAGGGTGTTTCATGTTAACATTTGTTTTTCAAAAATATATATATTGATTTTCACTTTAATTTACGATGGTTTCAAGTTGCTTTTGTGTACTGTAAATTTAATTGTGTTTTGCCAAAAAAATGCATTCGCCAAAGTCCTGATCAGGAAAGCTTGTAAAACATTACTTTAGCGGTTATAATATATACCGAAGAGTGTGTGAGACTGTGTCCTTAGATCATTATTTTTCCATAAATGTATTATGCCACTATTGCAGAGCTATTACCAGTGGCAAAAGATTCACATAAATATATTGTGTTAATCCGTTGCCACTGGTAACAGCTCTGTAATAATCGGCAACTTATGATTAGTATTGGTGAAAGTTACTTAAGTTTAAGAAATTAACATCCTTCAACTCTGCTGTGGATTTATACTTACCGTGGCTAGTATGTCTATCCATTGCAATCTGACACCATAAAACAAATAAAACCCCTTAATCATTTGTTATAATGTCCATAAATGTCTTAAACCTTTTGGATATTGTAACATAAATGTAAATATAATGAACTACCTGAACAAACGTTATTAACTTATTTTCAAACTTGCCAGAACTATATGAATCAGAACAGAGTTACCAATTACCCTATTATCTTCTAAAATATCAGCAATAAAAATGAATAACATGATATTCAGGTCGATGTTCACGTGTAAAAATCTGCTCTAAATGTTTAAACCATAATCCTGTTGGCCAAATGGTTACACGTGACTCAGCAAACCTTTAAGGCTTTAAATGTGATTCCCCGGTAAACCTCATGAAGTTAATTACTTAGACGCACGTAGATCTAGTACCAAGAAGAAGCTAATATTGTAAATAGGAATTTATGATAGGTGCAGTATTTTTAGCCCTTATAATTTAATTATATTGCGTTAGAAAGAATTGACAAAATGACAGGTTTCAAAAATCATGTCAGCAGAGAATGTGTGTAAAAAGATCTGGTTTGAATCACAGAGAATGGTTTATACTGGAATATTCACTATAATATGTGACTTGTACATGCATAAAACGTGCGAAGCATCAGTTCGTTTAATGCCGGCTACTCCAATACCGGGCTTCCGCGCCCGTCTTCCATATGTTAGACAGTAATCATCAGATGAAAAGAATATAAAGTTCTATGCATGAAAACAACAGATGGGAGGATCGAGCTGTTCGAATGTTATGCTGATTTCCACAAAAAAAGTGAAACGCTTGTCATATATTTTAAATGGAAGCACACGTCCATTTGCACCCTGAGTAGAATTCAATTAAAACATTCACCACGAGATTTATAAAAAAGAAATGTTGTGTTTATGGCGTCATTGATTGCTTTTCGGTATCATATCAGTCATCGCTTGATATCCATGTAATTGGAGTATTACGCCCAAAATTATTGAAACGTGTATTGGTCGCGGTAGGTAATGATGAAACAATATGATTAAAAAGCACATTAATTAATTGCTAGCCTAGTATATGTAAATACGACTATATTTTTGAGATCTGTTTTGCTAAGCCAGATAATTCAGTCTTTTGAACAACTATGCTTTGCAGTTAGTTATAATTACGTAAAGAAGAGTGCGCATACCCATAATTTGTTGATATTCTACATAAGCTGGCAGGCCCGTCGCCAGGGGGGGGGGGGTGTGGGGGGGGAACACCCCCCCCAGCGATCTCAAAAAAAGAGAGAAGCAAGGAAAAAAGAGCAGAACAAAGATGAGAGAAAGAGAAGAAAGGGAGAGAGAGAGAGAGAAGAGGAAAAGAAAAGAAAGCTTAAAAAAAAGCGGGAAAGAAAGAAAGAAACAAAAGAGAATGTTCATAAGCATAAGTTGAACTCCGCCTTAGCTAAATCCAAATATTTATATTTAAATGGATTCCCTAAGCCAAACTAGTTGTGTTCAAGTTAGCCCACAAGTAATCAAAGGAATTGATAATGTGCCAACAGTCTTGTGATCAAAAGGGTTTAACACTAAATTTAAGAAAGAAACCATGATCAATGCAGTGGCATGGCAAACAGGAGGCGTAGCCAAGGGCCATCCGCCTAGGTTGTGTAACCAGTTGTACCAGTGTTAGTGGAATTTTTCATTTGAGGAGCTGAGGTGGTCAAGAAAAAAATTGGTAGGGTTCGGTTCCCTAGCCCCCAAGCACCATAAAACGTATAGGACTACTGGCCGTGATTGGGTTAGTGCAAATCTTCATTTGAATACTATACGTTACCTTCAAAAAACCCTCTTAATACTTAAAATCCCGGCTTCGGGGGCTCCGCCCCGGAACCGGCAGGGCCTCTGCTCCTGCACCCACACCCGTTAAAGACATTGGCGCTCGCTATGTGCTAGCTCCCCTCAGTAGTACAAGCTTATATTCTGTCCGTCTCCCAGTGACCAAAGTTAGAAACCAGTCTTTTACTGTGAATTGATGACTATTTTACCCCTTAAAAAGTGGCAATTCTTAAAGGTTCTGAATTGCTCAAATCCAAGAGCTTCGGGGGCTGGACCCCTGGACCCCTGGCAGAGGCTACTTCTGCTCCTACACCCACAGACATGGCGCTCGCTCTATTGTGTTATAGTTCCCCTGGGCAGTACAAGCTTAGGCCTACTGCCCATTTCAGTGAGCAGTTAGAATTCAGTCATTCTTTTCTTTGCATTGATACAATTAATACTCAAACAGTGGCCATCTTGAAGGTTTGACTAGCTCAAATCCAAGAGCTTCGGGGGCTCTGCCCCCTGGCACCCCCTGGCGTATGCCTCTTCACCCACCAGGGCCTTAAATGGGCCCTGGGACTCACCGTTCAGGGTTTTCCGGTTTGTGCCTTGGTTAAGGCATGTGGTTGCAGTTTGGTGCGAACGATCAACAAGAAATGGTCTCTAAGGGCATCTACTTAAAACTTTTTAATGGCCCTTAAGTAGGCCCAAACCGCATGCGCGTTAGTGCATTGTTTTATATGCTCACCACGATTCCAAGGACTCTTACTGGGGCAATATCATTTCTTTAGTTAACACCCCCCCCCCTGACAAATGTAGCGAACGGCCCTGTAAGTGGCATCTTTGCAAACAACCCCGCTAAACTACCCTCGGCAGAAACGACGAATATTTGTTACTACAATTACAGGCAAAAAACTTCAACAACTCTTTTGGATTTTGAAACTGGCGCCATTTTAGGTACATGAGGATGTAAAATTTCTCAAAACTACGGATATTTTATATTAATCGTGTGTGAATACTTAGAGGAGGAGGAGGCAACACGTGATACTTAATGTTCCAGTCATGGTATCAAAATATCAAATAAAAACATATTCGTAATTTTGATTTTAATCGACATTTACCAATTAGTTGCCAAAAATGCAATGGATTGTTTCAAATTTTTCTTTCTTACAAGATTAGTGTCTCAAAAACAAATTTTGGCATAAATTCAGCACCATATGTTGGATAATTTGATAGTTTGTATGTTAGATCCCAGCATACGTTTGAAGATGTCGAAGTATATTTCATAAACAAAGATGTTTTATATCCCAATATTTGGGTATTTGGACTATATTCTGCAAAAAGTTAAGATGGCATTAAGAAGATGATTCTTTGTAAAGCCTGTAAATTCTCCAAATTTATTCTCTAATGTGGATTAGAACGAGTTCATTACTCTGAGAAGGAATACACCTCTTTAAACCCATTAAAGCAATATAGCCACCAGGGCAGTGCGGCAAAGCCTCATTCATTATAGCAAACACCAAAATGTCAAAAGAAATTACAGCAATACTGAGTGGCAAAACCACAAACCCAAGTTGGGTGCTGGATGTGGGTCGGTCATGGTGTTCCATGACCCACATAGACCTCGTCGTCGTCCGTTATTCATACAAAACACCAATCAGAAGAAACCTGCCAGTGGAATTTTTCTTCAAACGGAAAATATTCCTTGACAACATATCAAAAATTCAGAATTTTCGTTCAGATTTCGCTTTTACGTTGTTTAAACTAAACCAATGGCGACGTCTTAAATTTGGGATTCTTGGCCGCCCCTCCCCTGATTAGCACATTTTATTGAAGAGCGCCCCCCCCCCGAATTTAAAAAAAAATGAGATTTTCTACACGGTTGCATTGGTAACTGGCTAGTTAACTATCCTGTGAAATGGTTAAGTTTACAGTTGGTTATGTGTCGCAAACGAAGGAATTTTGTTAACTAGGAATAATTAACATCGGGATCCGATAATATTCAAAGGCTGCTGGAAACGTCATTCCTATATGAAATAGCCGGGAACTAGCGACATGTACGTATCTACGTCATCTATGGATGTTTTAATGGTCAGGCAAGTCAAGTTAGAGTCATTTTTCTGATGTGGCACTATTTCATCATGGACGGACATAAACTTAGCTTTCAAGGCTCTGCAGTTAAGTACAATCAGGATTCAATTTCATTACAAAAATCGCTCATTTTATGATAAATACGCATTTTTGAGCATTTACCATTCGGGTGTAGTTTTCTAGACAATATCAACATAGCTGTGAAAAAATATCAAATTGAAAAAAATGGGGGCGCCTCTTCAAAAAAAGTGCTAATAGTGCGTTAAGAGTAATCTCAATTTATGGAATAGAGCCCGATCATATCTATACTACTCGATGGTAGATTTCAAATTCCAAAACTAATTTATGTCTGTGCTGTTGCATACCAAGCTGGTACCTATGCCACGTTGCTGCCAGATAGTGGTTGTCTAACGGAATAACGTGCAGTTCATAGTTTTATATTAATTTAATCATTACGAAAACTTTTGCTGCATAAAGCGCATTTGTTCCTATTTCTTCCATACCTCTCAATTACATGTACGGGGGGTGGGTTTTGATGGGAGCGGTGGAAACATGCTTTAGATTAATAGGTCAAGTTCTACTAAATTTAAAGATTAAATGATCCAGATTAGTGATTAAAAGGACAATTCTTGACAATACATACATGTGTCAGTCGGCCTCAATTAATGGGGATATGATATCTATCGGCAATATCTGTCTAGCATGTTCTAATGCTTTTATTGCCCCCCTCCCCCGATAAATGTGAATCTGGACATTCTGATTTTCAATCGAGAGTAATCCAACATAGATTGGTGGGGTGGGGGGAGGGTGGGGAGGGATTAATAGTGCCAATAACAGCAGTAACCCTTATGATGCTTTCTATGAGTTTCTTTTTACCCGCCTATACATGAGAGTAAATCCCTTGGAATGAATTTCATGTTTTCCGCTTCCGAATGTAAATCTTGTATTTTTATTTTTTTTACGTTCTTTTAATTTCCAAGTGAAATGTATTTTTAGCCAAAATCTTCAACACATAAAAAAAATTGTAAGTAAACTCCCGTTCATTCCATACTGGTGATTCAATGAGGGGAAGACAGAAATCTTAAAGTTTTCAAGAACGGGAAGGCTCAGAAAAAAAAAAACTCACCAACGGGATTCGAACTTGGTTCCTCTGTATTCAGAATCACTGTCTTCCCTGAACCATGTGAAACAGACTGTTTCGTGTTGTTTCCATATGATGTATTATGGAAATACAGGAGTAATGATTATTACCCTCTGTGAAGGTATTCAATCACGTACCCCACAGAACTGTGTGATTGGAAACGGTCTGCAATGAATATGTAAGCATCAGAAAGGATCAAGATTTTTGGTTGAATACCGTACATTTGTTAAACAAATGACTACCTTTGCATTGTTCGATCATTTTCCTTATGGATACCGTGGCACATCCGATTTAATATGAGTTGGAAAGAAATATAATAGACATGGGTGTATTAAGCTTGGCCTTCTAATTGGGCGAGTGAAATGATGTTATTCCGCCGTATTTTTTACAACACAACCCCGAAAAGCCATTGCGGGATGTCTATGAACATAATTTGTATGCAATATTTGTACGATGAAGCACAAAAAAGGTCTATGATTTGTTATGGTAAAATCTGCTAATTAAGTTGGGTTTACGTTTGGATTGTTTTTGATGTTTCTTTCAATAAATTCCAATTTCCAATTTTGGTGCACTACCGGTTGATTGATTTAAAATAGGGTGAAGAAGTCACAGACACCCAAATGTCATAATTTTTTTCCTGTGTTGTGGTCCAAATTTTGGGTAAGAAACTAGCCATAAGATTGAAACAAAATACCCCCATTCCTTTTCTTTACTATGCGAAAATGGTACCATAATGGGTATTATAAGCATATAATAAAGAAAAACTCTGAGCCGAAGTTTGATCTAAGTCGCTTCTATAAGAGTTTTACAAAATGTGAGAATGTGCGCCAAAATGGGCACAACTGTGCGATTAAAATCGGGTTTAAATTCGCCCCAGGGACCGCGGGTAACATGTAAAATATTTTAAATTTAACCTTTTTGTCTACATACTCAAAATCGCCTCCTAAAATCACTGTGAATTTTATACAGCTGTTAACATTGTTGAAAAATAGAGATGTTGGCATCCAAAGGGGTCGAAAACGATGAAAAGAAAGAATCCTAATGGATTTTAAAACCAAAAAGCACTATTACTACACTTAATAGGATTGATTATTCATGTACAAAAATAATTAAAATGAAGGTCGAAATGATACGTTCTAGAAATCCAACAGAATTGTTCTCAAAGTGTGTTGTAGTTGAAGTGCAAAAAAACGGCTTTTCGGTATTTGCAGGATAGCTAAAAGGTATGATTTTAAAACGAAAAACAGCAATACTATCTACAATTTAATAGTCATTGAATTATATATGTTTAGAAAACGGAATAAAATAAAAGGTTTGAAAATGCTACGGTCTAGGAATCAATCCGAACTTGCGTTCTAAGTGGTTGTAGATTAAAGTGCAAAAACTGGTTTTTTTAACAGTATTTCGCAGGGTTTTATGTTGTAAGGAAAGTTTTTAAAAAGTATGTTTAAAACGAAAAAAACGCACTTTTATCTACAAATTTAAAGTATGCATTATTATGCATAGAAATAATAAATAGTTTAAAAATGTACGTTCTCGAATCCAACAGAAATTGCGTTCTCAAGTGGTGGTAGATTGAAGTAAGTACAAAAACCAGCTTTTACGGTTTATGTTCGCAGGAAGGCTAAAACGGTGATTGTAAAACGAAAACGCACGACTATCTGCATTTAAGAGTAATTGAAAGATATATGTATAGAAAATTAATAAAATAAGGTTTAAAATGAACGTTCTAGGAATCAAACAGAACTTGCGTTCTCAAGTGGTTTCGAGATGCAGTGTAAAAAACAGGCCAATTTTGACGGTTTATTTTACCACTGTTTCTTCGGGCTAGTGAGCAAATGCGTCACCATTTTACATTAATGAGTGGACACAGGGGCTTGTGGAGCAGCCATGGCATACATAGTATATAGCTTGGCCGCAATATTGTACGTCCGATATTTGTGTGTTACTATGGGTTGTAATTGGTGTGTGAGCGACGTGAGTGCGAATAGCTATAGCCGGATAGACATTGTAGGTTATACACCCCACTAACCTGGCTGCCGTAAGGATCAACATTATTGGGTGATCCTTTCTTGCATGGCATTGGAAAAGTGCTTAAAAATGTCTGAAAATGCACTAGTTATTAAGAAGTGATGTGAAATTTCTGATGACATGGTAGTTAGATGTATGTTTTCCCAAACTAAGTGCCTTTGGACAGTGAATTGAGGGTTGGGGTTAATTTACTCCGCGGCAATCAATTTCACATCGATTTGCAAAATACTAGCTTTGGGCGACTATAGAGAATCTGGGGTTGCCGGTCTGACATAGGGCAAGTTTGGTGATTCGTAATAAAAAAATTTTCTGGTCATCATATGTTCCCAAATTGGTTATTTGGTGATTTTAGCTTGTACTTTGGGGTGATTTGTTTTTCTCTGTGAGAGTTCTTAAATTGAAAGAAACCTGTTCCAAAGTTGCCATTTTTCACCATAGAATACTGTGTATAAGTGACTGAGGGTGTGTGTAACCTTGTTAGAGGTGGGAGAGTAGCGTCAAAACGCGTACGATTTTGAAAAATGTATACAGGGTGTCTAGTGAAGAAATCCACAAGTTGTACCACCTTGGCACCTGGAATTGGAATTACTGAGGGATTGTGAATGTCAAAATTATTCCTCCATTCAAAAAGAGTTAAAACGGTCAATGTTCAATATCGGGGATTGTCTATGTTTTAAATGCTTCCATTCAAATAGGATTAAACCATATTACCGGTACTATTCATCTGGATACAAGATTTCAAAAAAAGGTATAGTTTACTTTATCCACATAACTTATACATGTAATCTAATGCTATGACGTAATACGAGTAAGGCCACGTTAGACCATAGGGTTTGTTGGTTAAAGCTACTAGCAGTGACACTGAAAAAGTGAAAATATTTGAAATTTGTACGAATAACTTAAAAGTGAAGACAGTAAGTAGAATTCCCATAAGTGATTTTTTTTGGCAACTGAAATGTTACAGCAAAGGAAGAAAACGCAATGTTCAAAGATATAAATCTCAATTCGTTATGTGCGTAGTATTGTCCGTATTGGACAGTAATGACGGAAGATCGCTTCTGTCCTTATTAGGTTGCTTTCCACTTAGCCCTTGAAGGGCATGTTAGGAAGCTATATTACTTCCAGACATGCAAAAATCTGATTTTGATGATTTTTTCGATTTTTTGATTTAACAAAATCCCTGAGAGTGCCTATAATTTAGCCCGTATTTAGTTCCAAGGATGGATCTTGAGGGAGCAAACTATACTTTTTTTCGAATCCTTAAGTCAAGACAGATAGTATGCGACTATTCCCATAGTAGAAGGCATTTTGAAAAAAAATGACCCCCCTGTTAACAAAGATTTGTAATCACTTGGACAATTTGACCTAACATCCTTTTATTTAGTCATTTACAGCCATCTCCCCATTGACTTCTTTACCCTTTGGACTTCAGGAGGAATCTGTGAATTTCATAACTTATTGATTGCACTTGAGAAAGGTACACGCCGTATTTGAGCATACTTAATAACTCAAATTGGTCAACCGCAAAGTGGATTCTTAAAGTAGTTAGAAACCATTGGCCTTCATTTTCAGCAATTTAAAATTGCATTTGTAACGCAATTCACCGCCCATACTGTGGAGTTTTCAACGATTCGGGCCGCGTCTCCCGCCTATAATTGGAGGTGGAGCGTAGACGATGTGCAGGTCCGTAGCCAGGAATTTATTTAGGGGTGCGGGTTTTCCAGAAGTGGCGCTTTTAGCGGAAGCGCGAGAACCAACGGGTGAGGGCAGGTTCCCGCCCCTTAGGGCCTCTTGACCCCGGAAGTCTGTGGATATTTGAAAATTTGAATATTTAAATTTTATGGTATAAAAACCATTACTTTCTGGAAAATATGCCTTCGGGCGGCTTTGGACGGCAAAAAAGCGGCACCACTTCAGGCATGATAAAGCGGACCTTTTTGCAGAGTGCAGTCCCTCCCCTTTCTGGCTACGGCCCTGAAGGATGAGGGCCATGTACGTCCGCTTTGGCAGGCGCCAAGGGAAATGGCAAGAGACATGGACGACAATGAGGAATTTAGAGCCCGGACTGTTCCAACTATGAAGAACAAGGCAGAAGCAGTCAGTAAGGCCATTTTTTTCTGCAAAGCTACCTAAGAGGACCAGGTCGCTAATCTTTTTATAATAAAAAACATACTAAAAAACATGCTTCTATAAAGATGTGAACATTTTTTGCAGACGATTTTATTAATATTTCCCAAACTCTCAATTTGGGTCACCGCCCATTACCTTATTGTGGGAGAGAGAGAGAATAATCCCGATGCGGTCAAATAAGATTTTCCTACCACAAAGTAGAAGCTTCAGAAGTAGAGTTTATAGAAAGATACTGAAACACACTTGGAAATTAAGTTGTCCTGTGTCATGGAATTTTAATGTACTTTCCCCCATAAGTAAAAAGAAGTAATCGTCCCATCCATTGTTGTTAATACAGTTACGATTAATTTCAGCTCCCTTGTTAATATTGATCCGTTATCAAGTGAATCCAAAACCACACTAAATCAAAATTCTCCGGCATAATAAAGTTACTATGTGAAAATTTGGCCACACTATCAAATCCTAAATCCTCTTATGGTCAAATTTCACTGGCAACATCAAAACCGCCAATGTGTGTACGGTGAATCCAAATTAAATTAAAACTTAAACGCAATTATTTTTAGAATATATTTTGATTTAGAATTTGATTTTTAGTGCAGACCGTGCTAATGAGAAATGTAATTTTTCTCGTAGGATGGTTGTCTGAAAATGGAACAAAAGCAGTTCCCATAAGGGCTTTTGATTTCAAAGATTGAAACTGTACCATATTGAGTTTTTGATTCCCTGCCCAGCGCCGATACACAAAAGTGGCACACAGTGACAGCTGGGTTTAAACCGTGACATGTTTGTGTGGTCAAAAAATAAACTATATGTAATTCAACAGATATGAGAAGTTTGGCAACCTATTTTTCTTTTTGTGAAATAAATCAAGTTTGTTGAAACTCATTAGCTCGTAAGATAGGGCATAGAAGAAGAGAAAAACCAGCAACGGAGTAGATTTCAGAGGCCTAAACTTTAAAAAAGTGGTTTTGGACACATTATCTACAAGGCTTTCCAAATAATATATCAGATGTTATTAGACATCAGATTGATCTATTACCATGCCGTCAAGTATATGATGCCTGAGGATATAGGTGTTAGATGCGGTGTGCAGATTCTGGACTCTCTGCAACACCGTAGAAGGTTGTTTAAAAGTAGAAATGGAAATAAGATTATTTTAAACAAACAAAATTAAAAATGTTTCGACGTCAAAAGTTCAAAATAAAAGTGATTCATAGGTCCATGGAAAGCCAGATAGACGGCCTCACTTCATAATTTAAGGTTTTTTTGAAGGAAGATCTATCCACTGTGGTATTCTGAAATCAAACACACCCCATGGCTCTGAGATTCCATGTTTAAAATCAATTTATTCCCCCAGGATCATAAAAGAATGAAGAAATTGGCAGAAAAGATGCATTGTGAAAAAACAAAGGAAGGAACTTTGGAGGGAGACATATGATATAGTCACACTACCGGGGTATTTTTGATTTCCTTTGATTGGCCCAAAATTAAGATTATATATCTATAACAATATGTATACATCAAAATTATTGACCTTAGATTAGGCCCCCAACTATTTTTATCTTAAACCAAATTAAATTAGTTATATTAAATGTTTCAAAGTACCCGTTATAAAAAGATTTAATTTTTTTAAGGTGAAACCCTATCGACAACCTGTCATCTTCTCAATTTACTTAATCAAAAATTAAATTTGTTCAGAAGAAAATTTAATTTTTTTTAAGTTACCGCAGTGAAAATTTTTGATGATGTTTGTTACGAACAAAAATGTACAACCAAATGTGGTTGACCACACTATAAGCAAATTTTACACATCTTTGTTTATAATATTCAATAAGGCTGGACCAATTTAATTACAAAATGATATCAGATGTTTTGGTAATATACTTCCACGTGAGGGAGGGAAGAAAAACATTCGTAGAAAAATACAACATCGTCCATCTGTGTCCACCTCACCTACCTACAAATTCACATACTGTATACTTCCTTCACTGGGAGTGCAGTGCCATTTATATTGCAACGGAGTGAAAAAAGATCCCCCCCATGGTTATCACCTCAACGATTCAGGGTGAGTATTTGGTCCTGAAGCAACACCACAAAATAACTGTCCTCGTTCACAAACAAATAATCACGTTTACATTATAACTTATGAACGTCGTTGACCTTTAGGTTTATTCTTTAAAACGCACCGGGTAAAGTGAATAGAAATGGAGTTTACCAATAAGTTATTGATTTGGTTCTGCAAAAAGTTTTTTAGGTCAAAAGCTTGCCAAGCAAACATTTCTTTCATGACCTTTGTTCGTCTTGTTCATTTTGAATAAATTGATTAAAAATAAAAGGTCAAAGTTAGAAACCAACACTTATAGAAGCTCATGATTTATTTATTTATGATCGAGGATAGGTATTTGTGCTTTACGTTATGAAAACAAAAACAATCTGAATAGGGGAGGTCAAAACACCTGATTTGTTTTTAAAACTACGTGACAATATAACAATGGCCCTCCATTCCAAGATGCAAAAGGAATCTGAAGTGTTTTCTAATCAACAATGAACAATAAAATCACCTTCTTTAATCGTTTGGAATGTAAACTTTTAAATAAAAGTATGGAATAAATAGATTACAAAGGTGGCTTTTACTCTTACGTTACAATGGGTCCAATATACCTCCTTAATAATGCACCAGGACCTTTCCGATATTTTACAGGCATCCCTCTGGCACTTAATTTAAAGCGTCCCTGGTCCGATGCTAATAGCCTCGTTCCAGGGACCCCCAAAGGATTTTACCAGAAGTGGTTCAACTTTTGGATCAGAAGATAGCTCTATTTTTTCTAAGTTTACCCAATAGGAAAAAATATTTAAGGCTAAAGGATGATTTGTTTGAATAAAATGAGCGAAAGCGAAAATATGCCCCCTTTTGGTCGATCAATATTCTTTTACAGCGTACTTTATGGGATTACAAATCAAGTTCTAACTCTCAAAACGGGTAGAAATATCGCGCGAAACTTTACCGATGGTGTTTTTTGGGGTGAAGGCCATTCGGTCAAGATGAAAACATTTATAGACTTAAATCGGGTCAATCCACCTTTAATTTGTCAAACTTGAACGTCAAACCTACATGGGTTTTCGGGCTATAAACTGACTAAAACCATGATATCAGGATGATTGAAACTTCTGGTTTCAAACTGGCTGTACGTGCAGAAATAAATAGAACGAAATGAAAATCCTAACTTTATTACGAGGATTATTTATTAACACCAACGCGAAGTTGCACTAGTGAGAGCAATATTCGTTCGGTGTGTATATTGTAAATAGTGACGGATGTTAAACAAAACGAATTTTGTATTTTCTAGGAAATATCGAATTTGAAAATTGGGCAAGGAACTTCCATATGACCCCCCTCTCACTTATTTACATGCAACACAAAAATTAATTATTTTAAGATTGTTTATTCCGTTTTTGATTAACAAGGCCAAATTAAAATAAAATTTTGATCATGTAAAATATATACAGGGGGGTACATATGGAAGGAACTCTTTCCGAAAATTGTGAGCTCTAAAGAGTCGGTAAAAATCTCCCCATATACGAGTCCAAACGATCAAATCGTTAAGAAATAAAATGAACAACCGATAATTCTTTTTGCTAATATTCATGAATTCTTAATTGATTAATTAAATTGGATGGTAATTACATTGGGATTACCCGTCACACCAAAAATTTACGCAAATTGGCGATAAGGTTCATGACATAGTGACGGATATTGAATTTCCCTCTATACTAAAAGCGTTATTCACCGCCTTTGTGAACGTAATATAATAAAATCTTTAATAATAGCACCACATATTTCATACGATTAATTACATATTTTGATTGTGCCAGTGATAAACTTTTAAGATGAGAATATTACTAACAATAGTATTTAAAATCCCTGGCGGGAAATCAAGGTATCACTTCTCAGGACAGAGGATTCCAACATCCGTCACTCGGTAAATACCACCAACGTCTCTGTAACCATACGTCAAAATCGCACAAATTTGTAAGTAAGATTATTAATTAATATCGTACTTGCAAGCTTGGACAAGTGGCAGATTTGAAAACTTTGATAGAAGTACCAGTTCCCTTAATTTCGTAAAAAAAAAAACTATAAAAAAAATCAACATCCGCATAATCACCAGACGATTTTAATATTGCACTATTTTTGTTTTTTCTTCGATATTAGAAGCCAGAGGAATTAGTAGTGTGTTAGTTGTTTTTTTTATCAGACATAAAAAAAGTATGAAGTTTATGAATAAGTATGGATATCAGAAGAAAATGTTTCAAAAACATTCCTACAATGGCCACGACCACAGTGAAACAGAAAATTGGAAGTTAACATTGTGCGAAAATTCAGAATTTAAGTACCTTAAAGGTATTACTTGCCCAGCTGATGGTAAGTACTATCATGCCCCATTCAATGCGCCATCTTGACCATTCTAATTTAAAACCTATTATGAGAAACCACTGGTCAGCAAACTACAACCATTGGCTTTCGGTGTTTTCTGAGCCACATATCATTGCTTTCGTTGCTGTTCTGTGAAACATAATAAATAATTTATATGACAAAGCAAGGCGGATTACGGGGATAAGCAGCAATTTGCTGAACCAGAACATCAAAACAAATTCATCAAAAATATATCTTGGTACTTTTGTTACTTGACATGGATAGTGTTGATTTAAAGTAATATTAGGACATTTTTTGAAGAGGGCGCCCAATTTTCAAAAAAAATGGAGAATTTTACACGGTGTGCATTGGTAACTGGCTAGCTAGTTAAAACTATACCTGTGAAGGTTAAGTTCGGAAAATGTATATGTGTCACAAACGAAGGAATTTTGTACTAGAATAATTATTATCGGAGGATCCCCCGAGAATAATTTACAAAAGGCTGCTGGACGGGCCACATTCCAATGTGAAATAGCAGGGCGAAATAGCCCCAGACGTGTATACGCGCATCCATTAGTTGTTTTTTAATAGTTCGGGCAAAGTCAAGTTTTAGTTAGAGGTTTTTTCTCGTTGTGGCACGAGTTCATAATGAAGGACATTTTAAAACGTAGCATTTCCAGAGCTCTTGCCGTTAAGTCCAGTGGGATCCAATTTGATTACAAATCGTTATTTTGTGATAAATACGCATTTTAGAATTCTCGTTCGCAGGTATGTTTCCTAGACAATTACAACGTCCGTAACTGTGCAAAAAAATTGGTCAAAGTTGAAATTGGGGGGCGCTCTTCAAAAATGTGCCAATATTGCTTTAAGTGCAAGTGGTTGGGCTTGAAAACAGGCACGAGAGCAGAGTACTTTTAAATCTGGTTCTGTAAGTTATACGTGCGTATTAAAAATTCCGACTTGAGATCAAAAAAGCCTTTCCTGTGAATATTCCAGATGTGAAGCGTA